>JAOSBL010000004.1:19487262-19497401 GCA_027568915.1 Erythroxylum roraimae | reverse complement strand
AAATAACATTAGCAAAGCAAGATGAATGTTTCCAGAAAAAGGTCTTCATCCATGCAACTACCCAAGGTATGCATGATGTGACTAATCTGAAAAATACAGAAAAAGGAAAAAAGACATTTGTAACTGCCTAACTGGTGATACCTATTGCTGAAGGAATTCCCATGTTGATTGGCAGCAAGACCACCAGAACCAGAAGCTGAAGCAGTAGCAGGATCAGTTATGCTATCAACGGATTCTAGAGTGATTAATTGTGAAGGTTCCTCCCCAACATTCGTGTCAGGAGGTTGATTGACCATTGTGATTTGAGAAGCAGGTTCCCTTTCTCTTGGAGTAGGGGAAGAAGTGATTGGTCCAGTGGGAGGCCCATTATGATTACTTGAAAATACTAAGAACTGTGGACGACCATGAGACCTAATCCTCTGGCCTTCCCTTCTTGCAATCTGACGTCGTCCCATCGCAGCAGCAGCAGCCAGGTGCTGAATTATACGCTCTTCAAGTTCAGCATCATTAACACCTACTGGTAACTGCACTCAAATAAAGTAACAAAGTTAAGTTCAAGCCAATACCTTAAAAAACAGAAGGTGAGAAGATAAAGAAGAAAATTGAAAACAGCTTCACATTAGCTAATTCAGAATACAAACATGCTGTACTTCGAAATCCCCAAGAGCTGGATGATGGAAAATGGCAGTATTCCTAGAAGGACGAAACCTCAAACTTCTCTCATGTTCAACAGCCTCAAGCAATTCCTGGCTGCCAAAAAAAGAAAAAAGATAAATATTAGTATTCCATTTAGAAGCAAAAGCACATACAGTCTGGTTAAGAACACTATTCTACCTTGTTGGATCCTTCAAGCTGATGGGTTGCCAGCACATGGGACATTGGGAGCTTCTCTGGCACCTGCAATATTGAAAGAAATGAAAACTTAGCCCATATTTTGCTTTTCCACATCTATGATGATAAGTCCAGTCAAACATTTGGCACAGTTCAACAAATTAAAGTAGCAAGGAAATTACCTGAAACCTGAATTACGACAATATTATCTTAACAGAAAAATTATCTGAAGGAATTCTAGAGTGCTTGGATAACATGCTCTGAAAATGGGTAGTATTTTGAGGTGACCCGCACTTATTCAATAAAAGAAGGTGGAGAAACATCAAAAGCAAAACAAAGGTGCAAAGAACTCCAAACCTACAGAAATAAGTTCTCTACTCAAGTTTCACCATTTAATAATGTCATGGCTTCGCATACTTCTCTTTTGGATGGTTCCAGTTTTTATGCATCTAAGGATTACAGGAGAGAAGGTAGTTTACTAGCCTTTCTCATCGTCCCTTCATATAATAATATTTATGCTAACCCTTCAGAGTTCATGATCTTCTGATTGCAGTAAAAAAATAACATTTTTTCCTAGAAATTTCAAACTCACTTTAGAGATAATGAAACAATCCATGTATCATACGAGTGTGAAATCATGAATGGTGTGTGTAATTACATTAAGGAAAAAAAGAAAAGAACCATCTCCATGCAATAATGAGAGCAGATTCTCATTGAGCAAATGTGAAAAGTTCACAACCATCCATAGCAGAAAGCTTCAAACTACTCAACAATCTGAAAGTTCTGCTGAAAAAATTGATGTCAACAAACAGCCACAGCTACACAATTCCACACAGTTTTAGTTTTTTGTCTACAATGTTTATTCTGAAATCTATAACTCTAATGGTCACAAGATAGTATAAGCCAGCCATTTAGAAGTTCTTCACACTTTTGACCAGCTCTGCACAAAGCATTTTTCTTTTCAAAGAAATTATCCTCCATTTCTTTACATGTAAATGATAACATGTTTGGGGCAGTGTTCTCATCCAAATAGCCTTATCCAGAAAACATACCCTTTCAGCAAGCTATATGCAAGTTAGTGGTCAAAAGACGTAATGTGAATTCTGCAGCCTTTGATGACTTGTGTCTATGTTTTCCACATCCCAATCTTGTACCTCCCTATCTAGTATTCCATACAATGCATCATCAACAGCAATATCATTTCATGTAGGCTTCATGCTTCTCTCAACTAAATATGCTAACTTTGTCAGCAGTGCTTGGCAAAACTTTGGTTTTAATAGATTAAGCCATCAACCACAACTTTATTGCCGAAACACATAAACAACCCTCCCTCCCTCTTGCCCACCTCAACCCAGAAGGAGGAAACTTTTGAAGTGAAATTTCACATCCCAACTCCGAGGAGTATACATTGGCATCGGTTTATACAGTTTTAAGTAATTAGCTCCTTGATCCTAATTCGCTAAAAAATAAAGTTCTGGTTGTTTCTTTTATTCCTTTTTCTATTCTAAACTCTTTTCTTTGTGCCTTTGTGTCTCTAAGGACAGAGCTCTTAAAGAAAAAGGTGGGGGCTTCTATTAATCCTACACTGCATTCAATATTTTTCTCATAAAAGAAAAAAAAATGAGTATGTTCCAAACCATACATGAGCACATCCCCCAGACCTTGACTTCTTCAAGAAACATTCTAGAATTATTTATCGAATTCATTAGGTAAGTTGTCAAGAACCCTTCTACAAAAGTGTTCCAGTAAAGACATAGTGACTCTCGCTAGCACTATCAAAGCAATCTTGGAAATCTGCTTGCAAACAGCTTCATACTGTTTACAGCACCATCCGTCTGTGTAAAATAATTCAGTCACCAACAGGACAGGTGGAATCCAATTCCAAATGATGTCGGTCATTAATGTGGCCAGTCATTCGTATTATTTATGAGCTCATAATTTTGGGTTCCCAATAACCATCCAACCCCAGTCACCATAATAACTGTAAATATGATTACTGAACTAAGCAGTGGAAGATATTAGGAATCATGACAATCAAAAATACCATTCAAGGATGCATTGAAGGTGGAACTGGTGTTTGCAATTTGTCACCTGCAAAAGAAATATTAAGGTTTTAAAAAATCCATCAAGGAAATTCCAACAGGTAATTATTCAGACCAGCATACGAACACTTGAAGGATCACTATCACAAAAGGCTTCAAGGCATATGCTGCAAGCATCATCACAGGCCTCCTGGATTCCCCCTTCCACAAATGCTGCAGGTGATGTCAAATGTGCCTCAGACTTCGAGGTCTCTTCCACTCCCTATAGAACAAGTTACTCAACAAAATCAATACAACTTTTTGTTAAGATAATTACAGAGACGGAACATAAACCCAATACAGAAATTAAAAGGGAAAGTAAGAAGTTGGGTTTCGCGTTTGGGCAAGTTAAGAAAACATAAACTTAACAGTTGGTTAGAAAGCAAGGTCAATTAGATGAAATTCCAAGTCCTTAAAGAGTTCCGAATTAGGGGCGTTTTTAAACATTTCACGATTTCATCAATCAAACAGGAAGAACCAAATTTTCAAAAATATAAATCTATACTTACACAACTATATCAATCACGTCATACACAATAAACAAAAATCAATACTTAAGACTGAGACGCACGAAACAGAGAGAATAAGTTTTACAGCTCTATCCGCCGGCTGATAAACTACTAATACTACTAACGTAAATATAGACGCAGTCCCATGATAAAATTAACGGATCGAAAATCAACTGAATCTTTAAAAACCAAGGAAAAAAGAAACAGTGAGTACACAATTTTGACCAATAAGACTGACAAAGCTGAAGCATTGAGAAATTATCTTAACAACAAAATCTTTCACATAATCAGTTTCAAAACAATCCAAAGCAAAACATGATAAAAACAAATAAGAGAGAGATAGAGAGAGAGAGACCAAATACCTCCATGAAACCTGTATGATCGGGCAGAGGAATTGCAACAAAGTAACAATCTATGCGTATATGAGAAACATAAATTGAGATTGGGAAGAGATTAGGGAAAAATGAAAATTAAAAGTAAAAGAAGAGGTCAGGAGTGGAATTGGAATGGGAATTGGAATTGGAGCGTGCTCCTTTGATTCAACTTTGCCACAAATGATTTGAGAATTGAGACTCAGACTGATTGACCGACTCACTGAGCCTTGGTCTTTGGTAAAGTGTGGGAGCCACGCCAGTCTTTTGACCATTCTTCTCCGGCCGCGTCATCTACAGTACTTTCTCTGCGACGACGTATTCTCCATCAGTTAGTCAAAGTACTCGGTTTGGAATGAGCAGTAGAAGCGTAGAACAGTCCAAATTTCGGTTCTTTCGTTTAATCATTTTGGCGACATTATACGGTAAATAGCCGATCAAACATTTTTTAACAAATTGATAAGTATTTAAGTGTTTAATTATATTAAATTATTGATAATTATGTTTAATAGTAAGATGATTAAGTTGAAGAATTGAACTTAATCCGCTATTTTTTAAAATGCTCAACGTTTTACTTTAACAGTTGAGAAATTAAAAGATGAAAGAACGATTGTGCTCGAAAGTTATGACAAATTAGTCAAGCTGTCATATTTTATTATTACTTTCTCTTCACCTACTTCAACTTGATTAATATGTCGAAAGAAAATAATTGTGGTAATAATAATGATAATATTTATTTATTTATTATTATTATTATAGTTATAAACTTAATTTTCTGAAATTAAATATTTAAAGTTTAAATTCTTATAAGAATATTGAAAGAAATAGTAAGATATAATGCTCATGTCTTTATAAATTCTTTTTTTAATTCATACTCTGATAAGTCATTTTATATATAAACATATAATACTAAATAATTACTTTTGTCAAACATCTTTAAGGACGTGTTTGGTAAACAGCTAATAAGCTGTTTTTTAGTTGTTTGACTCAGATTAACTGTTTGACTCATATTTAAAGGCTATTTATTTATTTATTTATGAGTTGGTTGGATTGACTGTTTTAACCCAACCAACTAATTTTTTAAAAGCTCCTTTATTGGAGCGTTTGAGGTTAGTTATTTGCCTAACGATAGCATTACCTTCACTTTACTTTCAACTCTCTACTCTCGGTCTCATTTCTCATTAGGTTCTTTAGAATCTTCATGGCTCTCACATCTTTTGCTCTTATGTCTCCACTAGATCGCCATTCGCTGGTTGTGTTTGGTGAAAGAGGAATGGCGAGAAACAAATAATAATGGAGGAGTTGGAAGGTTCTTGAAATTTGTTATAATATTTTGCTTACTTCCACACTAACGTCACAAATACCTTGTAAGGAATGATCGATCACACAGAATAAGAGGGACAGAGAGAGAGAGAGAGAGAGAGAGAGAGAGATTAGGAAATCATTCATTCATTGCTTGTCCTTCCTTTCTGTTACAACGGATATATCTACGATACATAGAATATTCTAGACTATAGCACGTGAGCCTGGTGAGTGTCCGTTGCTCCATACGTAGCGTTTAGCTTATTTAGACTTATCTTCTACGACACCGTCTCCCTCGTCTTCTACCCACGTCCATGCACTCACGTTTTCGTCACATCCCCTCCATCTTCAAGAATCACCTTGTCCATCAGGTTGATGTTTGGATACCTCTTCTGTAGTTCGTAGAACATCTCCCATGTAGCGTCTTCTCGTGATTCTCTTTGCCATTGTACGAGTATCTACGTTACAACCTGATTATTCTTCTTGACCATCCTTCGTCCCCAAATGGCCACTGGAATCTTTTCCACATCCTTCACTGTTGTAGGTAATTGACTTGATATGGACGTGCCTTCCGAAATCGAACTATGCAATTGAGAAACATGGAAAGTAGGATGAATGGACACTTCCTCAGGAAATCCCAACGTATACGCCACTTTGTTCACCTTCTTCACGATAGGGAAGGGTCCATAATACAGAGGAGCTAATTTCTAGTTAACCCGTCGTTGAATTGAGTGTTGCTTGTAGGGTTGGAGCTTCACAAATACCCATTGTCCTTCTTCAAATTCCTTATCTGAACGCTTCTTATCAGCCTGCAACTTCATCCTCTACTTAGCCCTGTTCAGGTGAAATTTAACAGTTTGTAATGTTGCCTCCATCTCCTGAAACATTTGGTCCATTCTCGCACCCTTGGAATCTCTGGCCACATATGGCATGTACAAGGGTGGTGGATACCCATAAAGGACTTCAAAGGGGGTCGTGTTTATGGCCGAGTGATACCAAGTGTTATACCACCATTCGGCCATGGTTAACCATCTCGTCCACTTCTGGGGTGCATCGCTGCAAAAGCACCTCAAGTATGTCTCAAGTGTTTTATTCACTGCTTCTGACTGCCCGTCCGTTTGCGGGTGATATGCGGTCGAAGGCTGTAACTTCACGTTCTGTAACCTGAACATCTCACCCCAGAATTTACATAAAAACAATAGATCCCTATCAGTAATAATTCGTACAGGCATTCCATGAAGTTTAAATATGTAATCCATGAAGACTTGCGCCACCTCCGGGGCTGTGTAAGGGTGTTTAATTGCCACAAAGTGCGCATACTTACTAAACCTATCCACAACAACAAAGATCGACGACTTCCCATGAGAAGGTGGTAACCCTTTTATGAAGCCCGTTGTGACTTCCTTCCAACAACCCTCCGGCACCTGTAAAGGCTGAAATAACCCTGAAGAAGCTGCATAATCATACTTATTCCTTTGACAGACCGCACAATTGTTGATATGGTTTTTCACATCCCTAGCCATTTGCTTCCAGTGGAAGAGACTTTGTACTCGTTTAATCATTGCTGTAAGCCCCGAATGCCCCCCTTCTGGACTGTCATGCGCCAGTTTTATTATTTTCTCCCGAAGATCTTTGTCACAGCTCACTACAATTTTACCCTTCCACCTTAACATTCCCTGTTTCCGTTTGTAATTTTCCATAGGAGTCTCGATAGTTTCTAACCTTCTGATGAGGTCCTTGATCATCTTATCCTTCTCCCAACCCTCTCGAATTTCATCCAACATGGTTTCTTGGATTTGTGATATAGCCATTGTAAGTAGTTGAAAGCTGGAGACGCGGGATAGTGCATCTGCAGCCAAGTTCTCCTTTCTGCTTTTGTAAGTGACCTCAAAGTCGTACCCAATCAGCTTCGGTAACTAGTTTTGTTGGAAGGGTGTAGAGATCCTTTGCTCCAGAAGGTATTTCAAGCTTTAGTGATCAGTTTGTACGCGGAAGGATCTACCACTCAAATAATGGTGCCACTGTTTTACCGCTTTGATTATGGCCAAGAATTCTTTTTCATACGTCGACAGTCCTTGATGTTTTGGAGCCAATGCCTTGCTCATATAAGCTATAGGTCGACACTCCTGTTGCAAAACTGCTCCGATCCCCTTGTCACACGCATCTGCCTCAATCATAAATATTTTAGTGAAGTCAGGTAACGCCAGTACCGGGGCTGTCATTAACCTTTCCTTTAGCTGCTCAAACGCCTCCTATTGTTACTCCTTCCATTCCCAACTCCCCGCTTCATGTTTCTTCAACATCGCATTGAGAGGTTTCGCCAAGACCCCATAATGTTTGATGAACCTTCTATAATAACCCGTCAACCCTAGAAACCCCCGAAGCTCCTTCAACGTATGCGGTTGGGGCCATTGTTGATTAGTCTCTATCTTCTTAGTGTCCGTGGCTATACCCTTCTCAGAGATTGAGTGTCCCAAGTAATCGATTTGTCTAGCCCCAAATGTACATTTACTTCCCCTCACAAACAATTGTTGTTGTTGCAATACCTCCAGGACCAGTCGAAGATGCTTCAAATGTTGTTGGAAGTCGGGGCTATACATAAGAAGATCATAAAAAAAAGACAAGCAAAAATTGTTAGAGGAAAGGTTTAAAAACTTCGTTCATAAGGCTTTGGAATGTTGAGGGCGCATTCGTGAGGCCGAATGGCATCACCAAGAACTCAAATTGTCCTTCGTGAGTTCTGAAAGTTGTTTTCGGTATATCCTCTTCCTTCATCCTTATTTGATGATACCTTGACTGTAGATCCAGCTTCGAATACCAGCTAGACCCTTTCAATTCCTCCAGCAGCTCTTCTATAAGTGGAATCAGGAATTTACTCTTTATCGTATGCTTGTTTAATTCCCTATAGTCGATACACATCCTCCAAGAGTTATCCTTCTTCCTTACTAGGATCACTGGCGAAGCATACGGGCTCTTCCTTATGAACCCTTGTTCAGCCAACTCCTGCACCGCCTGCTCTAGCGCATCCTTCTGTTCCCCCGAATAGCGATGTGGCCTAACATTGATGGTCTCCACTCCAGGTTTGAGGTGTATTGTATGGTCACATGCTCTGTTCGGTGGCAATCTCTTTGGTTTTAGGAAAATCTCCTCATACTTTGCTAACAGTCCTTCGAATTCATCTCTAGTCCGAGCATCTTCGTTGATTTCCAGCCTTTGCATTTGGAGTTCTATTGGATCTGTCAATCTCATCATAAATAGCATACCTTGGCTAGTGTTTTGGATCACCCTGTGGAAGTTCTTGCCCGATACCTTTTTGGCTGGCATTTCTGGTTTTCCCGTTAGCTTCACTATCTTCCCTTCCCATTGGAACTCCATTGTGCGCTTCTTGAAGTTGCACAATACATCATCCAGTGTGCTCAACCACTGAACTCCCAGCACCATGTCACAGCCTCCCAATTTGATGATTAAAGCTTCTGCCCCGAACTGTACTCCTTGCATTTTCCACATGAACTTTCTGCATACCTGCTTGCACTCCAGCTTCAGTCCTCCTCCCACGGTAATGCTTATGGGTTTGATGTTGTCTACCTCTACCTTTTCTTTCCGTATCACTCTCTCATCCAGAAAGTTGTGCGTACTTCCATTATCCACCAATATGTGGAGGAGCCTCTTTCAGTGACTCCCCACGACCCGTAATTGTTTGTAATTGGTTTGATCCTTTAAACCCCACATGGCCTCCAATGAGATGTTAGGATTGAGGGGAGCTCTGTCTTCCGGTTCTTCGTTTCTCATTTCCTCTTCCTCCTACCCCTCATCTTCCACCATGTAGAGTTGAAATTGTCTCTTCCGACATCGATGGCCCGGAGTATATTTCTCGTCGCACCAGAAGCATAACCCCTTGGCTCTTTTCTCATCGAACTCCTTGCTGCTAGATGTCCTACTATTACGAAGGCCCTTGGAAGCAGTGTTTCTGCTGCCTTAACTTCCTAGGGTAGGCAACAATCCCGCCTCTGAATGCTGTTTTGATAGGAACGTGGTATGGTTATTTCCTCTGTGAAGGCTGGATCCTCCTCCATCTATACTCCCTATCCTGCTACCTTTTCCGAAGTACACTAGGACGTTGACTGCCATGATTGCCTCTTGTTTGCATGCCCACGTATACGCCTGGTGTAGGGTTTGTGGATCCATCATTTTAACCGTCAATCCCAACTCCGGTTTGAGCCCTTTAAGGAAAAATCCCACTAAGGATTCCTCAAGTAGGATGAGTTTATTAGAGTACCTATCAAACAGGGTGCAGTACTCCAACACCGAACCTTGCTGTCGTAGTTCCTTTAAATCACCTATTGGATCCTCAAAAATATTTTCATCAAAACATTGTCGGACAAGAGAGATGAACTCCTCCCATTTCATTTCGTTGCTCTCTTTCCAATTCTGAATCGTCAGCTGATACCATTCGAGAGCTACACCTTCCATGTGAAGAGAAGCAAGTCTTATCTTCATCTCCTCAGGCGTTTGCTCCATTGTAAAAAATTGGTCACACCAGTAGCTCCAGCTCCTCACCCCTATGCTGTCAAATGTCGGGAAGTCTGTCTTATTGGCCCTCATAAGTATCATACCCCGTCCTCCATCTCCAACACTTCTCACCGACATCTCGGACTCTTCTTTATCCATCTTTTGCATGAGCTGTTGAAACATGGATTTGATTTCACTGATTTCTTTTTCATGTCGAGACTGAGCCTCCATCATACTTTTAATACTTTCCTCCAACCGTCGAGCTTCGGCGCCTCACGTACTCTCTGCCATATCTAGTCCGAGGATGTATGCTTTGATACCAGATGTTATAATATTACGCTTACTTCCACACTAACGTCACAAATAACTTGTAAGGAATGATCGATCACACAGAATAAGAGGGACACACAGAGAGAGAGAGAGAGAGATAGAGAAGAAAGAGATTAGGAAATCATTCATCCTCCCACATGTTGTTGCGCTTTACATATCCTTTCAACATGTCCTAGTTGTCCACACTAATTGCATCTTACATCTGG
>JAOSBL010000004.1:19414868-19428985 GCA_027568915.1 Erythroxylum roraimae | reverse complement strand
TTATAATTGATGTATGTTTTGCATGAACAATGTGATATATATATTATGATTGTGCGATGATGTGAATAATACGTTATATGTATTGATGTGATGCATGAATTGAGTGAACCATCGATGATGGTTACCTCATTGAGTTCGAAAAACTCATCAAAATTGTAACGTTGTCTTTTCAGGAACGAGAGACGACTCTAGCTACTAAAGAGGCTCTACCAGCCGGGTATTTTGTGAATCGGGCAAGAGAAGTCATGGCTCAAAGGTCGGTCAGCTGGGATTTCTTTTGGGATGGCTTAGATAGATTTGAGATATTTTCCTCTCTCATGTAGTACTTTTGTATTAGGTTCTGATGATGTACATAAGGAAAACGTGAAAGACACAATGTAGACTTTAATTTTTGTAAAACACAATGAGGAAAAAGTTGGTTTTAAAATATTATGGTCTTCTTATGATGCCTTTTAAGGAAATTGTGATACCATGCCATGTGAAGTGAATGAAGTGATCGATCGTAGCTCACCCTTATCATAGGATATGTACCGGAATGACCTTCGGGTATCCCGATTCGTATCCCAAGGGTAAGGGGGCGCTACAAGATTGACCTATTGGCGTTAAACCATTGAAAAGGTTGAAGTTACGGAGTGGAATTTGTAGCCATTTGAGATAGTGACCCATTTGAAGAATCTTAGATATTCATGAAAAGATATTTACTCTCACGTAAAAAGGCTAGGTGAATTTTTAAATAAGATCTAAATGATCTTTTTTTGTTTAATTTTATTTCCTATTAATAAGGGATGTAAATATGTTCAAAAGTTGAGCATATTATCTTGTGTATGTTCATTTTGTGCATGGAATTGATTTTTGTGATTCGAGTTAAAGTTTGAAAGATTGTGAAGTAAACTAAATCAACTTTTGAATTGATATAAGCACTTAATTACTTAGCATTTTGATGATCATTATGGTTGAATGAGTAATAAAAGTCTATAATGGTATGTTTGATTTTTTGACATTTTTTTATACTTTTTTTTCTTATTTGAGATTTAATAATGGAATTGGTTTGCATTGGACAAGAAATTCTTTATATGTTCGGCAGTTTAATATATGCTAGATACACATTACTTGTAGTATTATTTTCAAAGCATATTGGTTGTATTTTGAATTTGAAGGGCACTTAAAATAAGATTTATTTTTATTTCAGGTTTTATTTCCACTCTTCAAGGATAAAGAGTGAATTTGAAAGAAAATTAGAGCAAATTTGGAAGAATTGAAGGACTTTTAAACATTTCACCTACATGCCATTGTGTTAGGGCCATATTCCAAAATTGTCACTTTTGTTTCTCCTTTACAGTCCTACACCGCCTTGTGTTACCACCTAGTTTAAGAAACACTACATGTACGTGTCCCTATGTCGGTACCTTCTTAACAGTGAACATTTTCAAAAGAAAGTTATAGAATATGTCAAAAACAATGTGACCTAGTATATAGACCCATATCGAGGCCGTCTTATTACAGATTTGGAGTTTTGAATAAAAAGGAAAAGGGAAGAAAAAGAAAGAGAGTTTGTTATCTAAGAAACGATTGGAAAGCATTGGGAAGTTATTTAGAAACCATTATACAATGGCTTTTTATCAAGATTAATTTCCATTTTATCAAGATTAATTCAATATTGGAATGAAGACAAATTTTAAGAAAGATCCATTAAAGATTTCAAGATCTATGACTCTTGATAACAATCTCTTACTCTTGTTTTTTAGTTCTTATTCTTTGTTTAGTCATAAACTAATTAGGTTATAAATTTAGGTACTGTGGAACTTAGAATGTATGTATTGAATTAATCTTTGGTTTTATAAAGTTATAATTTTCTTACATTTATCCATGTTTTTATAACAAATTTAATTGAAGTAGTGAAAGTGAAAGATTCAATTATTTGATACATACATCAAGACTCAAGAGATGAGATGCATGGTTAGATCATAACATAGATAAAGAGGGTTAAACATGAGCTGAGAAATTCACAAAATCATCCTAGGTTACGGTAAAACCTAAGAAAAGAGTTTATAAAATTAAAAAAAATGCATTCTTAAGTTATTTTGACTTAAAAGGGATTTCAATTTTAACTAATTGAGAGAGAATATAGTTTAAGTTAGAAATTCTTACTAGTCCAAGAAACTAAAATCATTTATTAAATCAGGGTGGAGTTGAATATAATATAAGTTTTGGGGAAACATTAACTAAATTTAGTTTATTCATAGATTGATTTATTTTTTATCATTGCCTTATTTTGGTGTTTATATTTATTATTTACTTTAGTTTCATATTTCTTCGATTATAGTCATTAGTCTAACTTATTAAGTTTATAAATAGTTGGTAAGTAATGGATAGTCCTTGTGGGATCAACTCGTAGTTACCTATGCTAGCTATAATTATATTGTGTTCTTATAGTAAAATATAAAGTATCACTAACACTTATCCCTAAATCATATAAAATGTGGTTAAAAATTATATTTCTAATAGATTAAAGGATATAAAAAGCACCAAGATCTCTAACTTTTAGAGGTAGCCTGTTTTAGGTTGTGCCTTTACACTCCTTAGTTAAAATTATAGCTTCGTACTCTTTGTCCCTTCTCTTGCTGGAAAAAATTTCCTTAAAAAACTTAGGTGTAAGAAGGAAAATGTTTTAAGAATTAGTATAGGAGATATTGACATATATTTTTTTGAAAAAAATTTAGGAACTTCCCAAATTCCTTAGCTAATTTGTAATAAACCAATCTTTGCGCAAATGGTAAAGGAGGCCTATATGGTGTAGGGGGAATATGTTTAGGCTCTTCTTCCTCTTCTCCTTTCCCTCCTTTGGTTTCATTCTCCTTAACATATGTCCTACCTCCCTTCCTTTACTGTTAAGCTTCTTTAGCCTAGGGTTCCTTAATAACTTATCACTCCTTAATATCACAATGTTAAAATGCTCTCTAGTGTTCTTAGGTATACTAGGCAATCAACCAGTTAGTCTAACAGGGGTGTTGGCATATTGGGCAATTTGAGCCTCAAGCCTCTTGCTATGGGTAGCTATAAAATCTACCTCATTGTTAAGCTTCCTAATCTCTTTCTTAAACTCTTCATTCTATTTAGCTTAGGTGGTCAAGAAATTCTCTAGAAGAGACTCTAAGTTAGGCTTTTAAGGAGGGGTTGCAGGGCATAGGTTGACAATTAGGTGGTTACCTACTATTTTGAAGGGCAAGGTTAATCCTATTTCCATAGGAGAAGTTAGGATGGTTCATGTAACCAAGATAGGTATTTAAAAAAAGGGTGGTTATTCTGGTTGGGGTTATTGTCGAAGTTAACCTAATCAATAGTATAATCATACAAACATGAGTTTCCCAAATGAAAATATGTAGCTAAATGCCCTAGGGATCCATAAATGTCATAACACACATTAGAAGCACTAACGAAGTTGATAGTCATATGGTCAAAATTTTAAGATAAAATGTTAACTTTGCAGCTCAAAGATTCAAGGAATCAAGGTCATACTTACCTAAAACCTTTTTCAGAATAACTATCTCACTAGAACATTGGTAATAGATTTAACTATATCCTCTATCACATTATGTGCTTTATATATAGATTTGTTCATAAGAGCTCTACTAGTAGCTACAGCGATATAGATCATCGTATTGTATGTCACATTATAAAAACTCTAGTCTATTGGTTACATCTCCAACACATGATGGGAACACACCCTTAATAGCTCCTTATATCTGTTCCAAGCCTTATATATTGATCCATATTCCCTTTGGGAAAAAGTGGCAATATGACTCCTTATATATATAGTCTTGCCTAGGGGTAAGTACTTGGTTAAGAATGTCTGGGAAAGTTGATCCTATGTGGTGGTAGATCCTTTTAGCAGTGTTTGCAACCACAGTTTTTGCTTTTTCCCTTGAAGAGAAAAGGAATAACCTAAGCTTAATGACGTTTAGGAGACACCATTAAGCTTCAGTGCATCACAATACTCCAAAAATATCAATAGATGCAAGATTGGGTCTTCAAACGATAATCTTCCTAAATGATTTTGATGCACCATGGAGAGAAGAGAAGGCTTCAGCTCGAAGTTGTTATCTTCAATGCTGGGCTTAGTGATGCCTGAACTAATTACCTAAGAAATTAGTGTGGTAAAGTTCTTCAAAGACCTTATGTTCTCTATATTAATCTTTTCTTCTTTAGTTTCTATTTACCTAAAAAATCTTCTTCTTACATGGCAATATTCACTAAAATCGTTTGACTTGCATATACAAGAAATCAACTACAAAAGAGAAAAAGTAAAGAAAATTTAATAAACAAATGATAAAAAAGAATAAAACAAAACAAAACAAAAATTCCTAGTTTAATCAATTTACAAATAAATTAATATTAACTAGTCTATTTCTCAATAACGGTGTCAAAAACTTGATTGTGATGTTTTACTCTAAGTGCACAACATAATTATAACTAGCACAAGTGAGATTAGGTTGATTCAATAGAGAATAGGGTTTCTATTGATTATCACAAACGTAACTATCTAGCTATCTATTACGATTATTTAAAAAGGAAAAAAATCACTCATAATACTAAACATAAAGTAAAAATTAAGAATAAAGGCAATCTATAGATAAATTAGATTTAGGTAAGGTATTTTCTTATAATTTACTATATTTGACTTCATCCTGGTTTAATGAATGACTTTAGTTTCTTAGATCAGTAAGAGTTCTTAAGTTACAATTATATTCCCTCTTGGACATATAACCCTTATCCTTGTATTAGTTAACTAAAATCTCTTTCAAATCAAGATAGCATAAGAATGTATTAACTCATTATGGGAACTCTCTTAATAGATTTTATCCTAACTTGGGAAGATCTTGCGATTTTCTCTTGAATAACTCACACTTAACTCTCTTTATCTACATTATGATCTACCATACATCTCATCTCTTGAATCTTGATGGATGAATCAAATAATTGAAATTTTCACTTTCACTCCTTTAATTCAATCAATCATTAAAAAAATGGATAAATCACAAGAAATTAGATATTCATTAAATCGAAAGAATTATCAAATATATTACATCCTAGGCTTCCTCATACTTAAATCTATAACCTATTTAGTTCATAACTAGACAATTAATAACAACTATAAAGCAAGAAATAAAACAAGAGTAAGAAATCATTGTCATGAGTTTTGAATCTTTAAAGGATATTTGTTGAAATCTAGTCTTTCTTCTCATATTGTCTTGTTCTTGATCAATAACCATTGTAGAATGGCTTCCAATTGGCTTTCCAATGTTTCCGACTCTTAGCCAAAAAGCTCCCTTTTCTTTTCCTATCCCTTTCTTTAATTTTGAAGCCCTAATATTTAACGAGCTACTCGACTCTAACACATGACCATAATATGGATACGTGTTGCATGTCATGTATCAACACATGCAGGGACGGATCCAGAAATTTTTTTGAGTAGGGGCAAAATTTTAATGGGGGCAAAATTTTAGTTGGAGCACAATTTTATTTTTTTTACGGGATTAAAACTTAAAATAATAATTTTTCATGTGAAATTTTTTGGAGGCAGTGCAGGCAAGTGCTCCCAGTGTAGCTCCGTCCCTGAACACAGGGATGTGTATGGCTGCGAAGGAGAAGCAAACGCTGCCACATTGGAACAATACCTTAATATAACGGCATGTAGGTGTCATATTTTTGAATCCTTCTTAAATTCTTCCATGTCTACTCCAATTTGACTCAATCCTTCTCCAAATTGGTTTCTTTTCTTGGAGAGGTAGAAATATGATCTAAAAGGAAAAGCTTCTCATTTTAAGTACCAAATCCTCTAAAGTAGTTTAAAACACATGCAATATACCATAAAAATAATACTAAAATAATGTATGTGACGACCTTTTATTATTTGTTTATGCTAATGCTATTTCGATTTGAACTCTCTAATACTTTCAAAGAATTTGATTCATTCTGGTTTTTCTATGATTGGAAACAAATCTTCAATATATTTATCTGTCCGTAGCCCCTGCCTAAAGTGTGATGGTTTTAGTATGGATGTCTACCAATAAGGTATTTAGGATTGTCATTGATGACTTCAAGGCTCAGATTATATGATTTTTATTCACCAAGTGGAGAAAAGGATAAATTTATGGATAGTTAAATTTTTGTCTCATGCAAGATGGCTGTCACATTTTCCAGTCATCTTATCTTTTATTGTCATCAAGTAACTGTTAAACATATGGAGAATGTATTGGAATACATTATATGAACATCAGCTAGTGAAATTGAGCTAAAGCAAACGCTAAATGAAAGGACTTAGCAAACTTAAGAGAGAGGGAAGACTAGGGATAAGGCAAATAAACTGTTCCCAAAAAAGAGAAGATACCCAAACATTTTGGTTCAAGTGAATACATTCTAAATATCTCGTGGACAAAACCTACGGACATTTAAAACCTAGTTCCCGGATCTCTTGATCATGGATAAAGAAGTTGAAAATCAGAGATAGCTTGAGCTTCAACAAATATTAGAAAATAGGAAATGGATAGCACACCTTCATTCAATTGGCACAATTTGGAATCTCTTAAAAGGAAAATCTTCTGCAATATGTTTATTATATCAAGACTCCTATATAACTCATGATCACTTGCAATTTTAGTGTAAATACGCCTCTTATCTTGAAAATTTAATGCACCTTTATAATGTCAGATGGAAATCCACCATAGCCTAGGCATCATTCACCATCAAACCTTAAAACTTTCCCAAGTTGTGCATGGTATTAGGTAGGAGGGGAGCAAACAGAGCCTTCAAGTTAAAGCATAAAACTGCTCCAGCATTGCTAAACTAGATTGTCAAATGGATGGGAGAAGCTTGAATGGCCGAGGGGATTAAGAGTTGCCTTGATTCTGAAGTAACCACGAAGAAGAACCTATGAATAATCCCCAGTCAATTCCCCTCACAGCTGGTCGCCTTTTGGCTTATCAATTACCAAGTTCATTTCCTTTATTAAGCTTTAGGTAGTGCTAAGGAGCCAGCTCCTGTTTCTTGCTCACTGGTCTTCCCTTGGGACTCCAGATAAGCAGGGACTTCTGATCAGAAATCCCTTCCCTGCTTGAGCTGTATCTTTCAAGCATGTTTTTGTTTGTGATGCACTTTCTCTTCTTCTTCTTTTCTTTTTTGGTTATAATAAAGCTTATTGCTTGCTAGAAAATTAAAGCTGTAACATCCAAATAAAGAACTACACAAGATTGCACCAGAGTTATAGTATACTTTTTAGTTCCTAAAATACCCATCATTAATAGAGAACCATCCACTTTGTCAACTTTTAGCTTCCTGTGGCCTAACTTTACATGATTTATGCACACTAAAATCAGTTTGTGGCATATCACCCAAAAAAAAAACAAAACAAAACAAAAATAAAAACAGAAGATTATATAGTTTTAAGTTTAATGGAATTCCCTGCTGATGCACGTATTTAAATGACAGTGTCATCTCAATCCGGGTTTCCGACTTCTTGCACTACATCTGCAGCCAAACTAAAGCTCGAGCACAAGGCCGATAGGACAGTGATCACTACCAAGAATGTCAGGAAGAATGTACGAGTCATGAACATAGTCTGCTATGGATTCGGATGCAAGAAAGTAATCAAGTCGCCAGCCTGTTAAAAAAAATTTAACTGAATAAGATTGAAAATGATTCTCAAACTTCAGGTACGGTAAATGTTTAAAATTCTTGAATTAAATAAGATTGAAAATGATTCTAAAACTCCAGGTACAGTAAAATATTAAGAATCAACCTTTATAGTTGACAAGAATTAGGTAAACAATGTATTTAACTTCTAACGCATCCTATACTTTCTTGGGAATTAAGGATCCTGCAATATAATGCATTCTCAAAATATTCCATACTAGTCTGCAGTATTCTTGTGATGTTACTTTTCAATTATCTTTTAAAGAGGTGGTTCAAAAATCTGAGGATGCATATTATAAAATAAATTACATTAAGGAATGTATTGGATTAGATACCTTTGTTAGTTTTGCGTAGTCCGTGCCGGTAGGACCAATATGTATAACCAACAACATTGGGGTGTTGTCTTCTGAATGTATCCACAAATCCCCTTGACAAGAAGTTTGCTCCAAATGATTGTCTTTCTTCATCTGTAAACCCAGCACTTCTTCTGTTTCCCTAGGATTTAATGCAAAAATTAAAAAGTCAAATACATAAAATTCTGATTTGTTTGCTGCACTGACGGTGAGTAGAATGCCCTCTCATTCATATATTTAAGTATTTGTAGAAATTTCCATATGTTACCGCTTAATGGAACAAAAAAAGATCCTATTATCCCTAACTACTTATTTTGCTCCTGTATTCAACATAGCAAAGCACTATAAGGAATTGGAATAAACAGTTTGTTTCTGCGCTCATTCCCTCATTTCTCCTAACGCTCAAAAAGGAAGATGGTATTCATATATACTATCACAACAACTATAGTTGACAAATATAGCACCTTAAGTTATTATAATGTCGCACAACACAAAATTTATCTAAAGTCTAAAATCCACACCAAACAATTCTAAAGAGGCCGGAAAACATGCCGCTGATCATTTTACAAGCTGCATTACATTTGTGTCAACGTAAAGTGGATAGAGAAATATCTATCCACCTAGATTGGGATATTGCAATCTCTAATTCTTAACAAATGGCAAGAACAACTAAGAAAATGACATTCTTTTGAACATGTTTCCAGCAAACCAACACTTTGACAAAAATTCCCAAATGCAAAGCTAGCAAATTAGAAGATGCTATTTGATATTGGCAGAGAATGATCAAAGTGACTAAAAAGTGGTCAACCAATATAAACCCATAAAATTAAAATCCTTTCTCTTATTGCTCTGTTACAAAATGTAGATAAAAACCTAATCCTCTCACGATGGTATATAGCAAATCCAAAATGACAAGTAAATGAACTCTTGATGGTATTATGGCATGTCAGAATATCAGTTATTTCAATCATGCACAACACTAAACTGAAAATGGCTTACTGCAGGATTGTAAATATCTATCTCCTGATGAGCACAATTCAGATCACCACTCAAAATGACAGGCTTTGTCTTTTCCAACTCCTGCATAGTCCACACGAAGTGCAAAATGGAGTAAGTTCCTACCAGACATGGTGCATCACTGTCATATCTAATTAACAAATAATATCTGGCACATATAATATAAACACTACAAATAAGTCGAAATGAATGTTTCTATATTAAAGGGGAAAGGGGGAGATAAAGGAGCTATAGAACTTTTGTTGTAGTAGAATATAATAACAATTCGTGAAGTGGCTATTCAGTTTCACTTCTACTTTTTTATTGTGATTCTTTTTTCGTTCTCCCTATTTTATTTTATTTACTTTTAACAAAAAGAAAAACATGTTTGATTGTTAATATCAATGTAACTATACTTTTATTAATGATAACAATTAAACATTAAATAAAAATTAGGAATAAATTGATTTTATTAATATATAATTTATTATTTTAATCTCTTATATTTTATTAAAAATAAATAAATAAGTAAAATTTTACTAAAATTGTTATTATTTAGAATTAAATGTTTAATATTTAAAATTTTCATAAATAAATATATTTACAAGAATTTTAAGATATTTTACATATAATTATCAAATTTTTTTGTCTTAAATTTTAAATTAATTTTAAGATTAAATTAAATTAAATTAAATATATAAATTATATGATTCATAATTATTATAGTAATTAATATTAAATAGATAAATAGTATATATTTAGTTAATAGTAAAATAATATTATACCAAAACTAATTTCTATGATTTTTATAAGATATGAAAAAAACAAAAACAAAAACAAAAACCAAAAACCAAAAATAAAAAATAAAAAATAAAAAATAGAAACTCAACAAAACAAGTATTTCACTAAGTTTGAAACAAGAATAGAACATCAAAAATAGTATTGGAACCAAACACGTCTTAAAATGAAATGAAATTTAGATGTAAGGACATTATTGTTGAAGTACTTCACAAACTTCCTAAAATAAATATTTTTTAAATCATTATTCTCCAAACATGAACGTATAACTTTTCAAGAGAATATTTTTTACTTGTTTGAATTTTTCATGTTCTCTACAAGTACATCAACAATCAAGATTTTGTTAATCTTAAAACTATATTGATTATGATAAAATATTTCAAAACTCCAGTCCATCGTATTAAAATCAATCAATCAACATGAGTAACAAATAGAAAGTTGAAAGACCATCACGCAAAATTTTAAAAAAATATATATTTTTCCTTATTAGAAAAGGGAAGTATTTTTTTGTTTTGTCTTTATTTGTTTAAGATTTAAATCTATTATAGAATAATAAGAATCCTATCTGAGTAGGATTCAACTTCTATTTGGGTATTTTGAATTAGAGTCCTAATTTAAGTACAATTAGGATCAAGAGGACAAAATGATTCAATTTTGAGAGGAAGAGGAGAGATTTTTTAGGCTAAAAATTTGTAGAAGTATAATGCTTTCTTATCTAAGAGTGATTCTTAGATTCCAAAGATGAATCTAAACATAAGTATGACACTTAATTGTTTATACACCCTACAAGTAATTTCTAGGGTTATTTGTTAGGACCAATAACAGAAACATAAATAAGCCTAGGATATGGAGAGTATACTCGAGGAGAAAGAAAGAGGGGGCTGAGAGGAATGAGTTTAAAGAGTTAGTTAGTAGGGAGGGGCTGAATTGGCACAAGGGTGGGATTATAACAGAATGTATGGATGCGTAGTTGAAAGGGCAGAGAGAAGGGAGAGAGGGGACATTGGGGAAGAAAGGAGAGAGAAGAGTGATACTATAGAGGGGACATTGGGAAAGAAAGGAGAGAGAAGAGTGACACTATAGACAGAGAGAATCTGTATTCTCTATGAGGAGCATTTTCAGCTCTGAAAGAAGAGGTGTTCAATAGAATCACCTTGTAATGTCAGTAGCGATCTTTTATTATAATCAATAATATACACTATCTCTAGCATACTAAGCTAGAGTTCTATCATTATTAGTATAAAGTTAGTAAATCTTTATGCAACCAATTTTTAAAATTTTCTTTTTCATCAATTTTAATAGAGAAACATTCATAACACTTATCTTTTTGCAAACAGTCTTCTTATTTCAATTCTCAAGTAGTGTGGAAGCTGTTTTCTACTCATCCTACATCAATTTGGCATTAAAGCTGGAATTGAGCAATGGCAACATGTGGTGGAAGGACATATAAAGGACTGCTCAACGACCAAGAGTAAGATGGACTGATTTTACAAATTCTGGAGATACTGGATAGCCTTGATACTCATTTTCAAGGTAGCACGAACCCTATAAGTAATCTAATTGGCCAGAACACTGAACTAGTGAAGATGGGAATGATTCTAACAACATGGCTGAAGTTAATGAAGGACAATAAAATAAGAAAAGTTGGAGGGCAAGGAAATCAATTGTCATGCTAGAGAGCATGGATAATATCTTTTAGTTGTCAAGGTCAACTCTCGTTACGTTGAGGAGCATGATGAAAAATAAAATAAAAATAGAATTAGTGTTCCTTACTTATCTTGATTTTTCCTTAATGGTTTAGGACTTGGGTCTATTAGAGAATAATTAGTATCCTTATTAGAGTAAGATTTAATATCTATTTGGCATGTTGAGTTAGATTCCTTATTTAATTAGGATTAGAATCAAGAAGACAAAGTATGTATATAGGACTAAATGTTTCAATAATGAGGAGACGAGAGACGTTTTAGGTTACAAGTTTGTGAAAGTGTGATGCTTTTTCATCTAAAAGTTATTCTTAGATTTTAGGCATTATTCCTAAATACTGGACATGATGCGCAATTCTTTATGAGCCCTAGAATAGGAATCACTAGTGTGAAGCTAGTAAACCTTTATTCCTTTTCGCTAATATTAAAAACAAACATCAATATCTATTATTACATTTATCCCATTTCTTACCTTTTCTACATGTGATAATCATCTTATTGCAATTTTCAAGTAGCGTAGGAGACGTATCTACCCTACGTTGGTATCTATGCTTGGATACAACAATAGCAACATGTGGTGGAAAGGCATATAAAACACTATTCAACAATCAAAAGTAAGACATATTGATTTTATGACGTTCATTTTCAAGGTGGTAAAAACGCCACTATAAAGAGCCTAGTTTTCCAAAATGCTAAGATATTAGGTCAGTTGTAGTGCAAGGAAACCAATTTGTTGATAAGTTGGAGTGCAATAGAGATCATGCATAATAACTTTTAGTTCTCGAGGTTAACTTTCGTCAAGTCAGAAAGAATGATGCAAAATAAAAAAAGAAAATTTAGCTTTCCTTATTAGAAGAGGAAAGTGTTCTTATCTTAGTTTGTCCTTGTTGGTTTAGGATTTTAACTCTGTGACTTTAAAGAAGTAATTTTATTTTATATAGAGTATGTACATAGTAGTGCTTTATATATAGAAAGTTGTTAGCCTAATATAGAATACAATCCCTATAATCAAGTTATACATAATTAGAATTATTCCTAGAATCTTGCAATAGAATCATAATCCCTGGAATTAAGGATGTAATCTATAACACTCCGCCTTAAGTTGGAGCATAGATATTAATCATGCCCAACTTGTTACAAATATAATTGACCCGAACTCCATTCAAAGCTTTTGTAAAAATATCTCCAAGTTGTTCTCTGGTCTTGATGCAGACATAAGTTTTGTTGGATCTTTGCTCGAACAAAGTGGCAATCAATCTCTATGTGTTTAGTTCGTTCATGCAATATAGGATTAGATGCAATATGTAGGGAAGCTTGATTATCACACCAAAGTGTGGCCGGTTTTGAGACTTTAAGGCCAATTTTAGAAAGAAGTTGGTATAGCCATATGATCTCACTCGTGGCTTGTGCCATTGCTCGATATTCAGATTCTACACTTGATTTGGACACAACATTTTGCTTCTTGCTTTTCCATGAGACTAAATTCCCTCCAACAAACAAGCAATATCTAGTTGTGGACTTTCTGTCAACTTTGGAAATAGCCCAATTAGCATCCGAAAAACATTCAATACTAGTGTGCCCATGATTGTTGTATAGTATCCCTAGACCAGGAGTTCCCTTAAGGTAACATAGGATCTGCTTTAGGATAGCCCAGTGATGAATAGTTATAGACGACATAAATTGACTTAAAATGCTGACTGGATATGCAATATCAGGACGAGTCACTGTTAAATAATTTAGTTTTCCAACTAATCTTCTGTATTTCTTGGGATCTTCAAACAAGTCTCCTTTAGAGAGCTGTACATTTGGAGTCATTGGAGTACTGCATGGCTTAACTCCCAATTTTCAAGTCTCAGTTATTAAATCTAGAACGTACTTTCTTTAGGACAGAAAAATACCTTTCTTGCTCTTCGTCACCTCTACTCCCAGAAAATATTTTAAGGGCCCTAAGTCCTTGATCTGAAACTAGCTGTGAAGAAAAGACTTTAAAGATGAGATGCCCACATGATCACTTCCGGTAATAACAATATCATCCACATAGACAACAAGAAGAATAATTCCAAATGCAGAGTGTCTATAAAAAACAGAGCGATTCGATTTACTCTTATTCATTCCAAATGCTTCAATGGCCTGGCTAAATTTTCCAAACCAAGCACGGGGGCTCTGTTTGAAACTATATAGAGATTTCCGAAGACGACAAACTTTATCAGACTGCCCCTGAGCAACAAAACCAGGTGGTTCCTCCATGTATACTTCCTCATGGAGATCACCATGGAGAAAAGCGTTTTTGATATCTAACTGATGCAGCGGCCAATCATAAGTAGCGGTCAGAGAGATGAATAGGCGAATGGATGTCAATTTGGCTACAGGTGAAAACGTATCAAAATAATCAATACCATAAGTTTGAGCATAGCCTTTTGCAACAAGCCGAGCTTTGAGTTGGTCTACTGAGCCATCAAAGTTAACTTTAACTGTGAAATACCCATCTACAACCAATGACCTTCTTACCAATAGGTAATGGTACCAATTCCTAGGTACCATTGGCATCTAAAGCATTCATCTCTTCTATCATAGCATC
>JAOSBL010000004.1:19394147-19414768 GCA_027568915.1 Erythroxylum roraimae | reverse complement strand
TGGCATCTAAAGCATTCATCTCTTCTATCATAGCATCATGCCAACCAGGGTGAGATAAGGCCTGATGGACAGTCTTTAGGATAGTGAAAGAATCAAGGGAAGCAATAAAAGAACATGAGGAAGAAGATAAATGATCATAAGAAACAAATGATGAAATAGGGTCGATGCACTGACGTTTACCTTTGCGAAGAGCAATTGGGAGATCATCAGGTGATGGATCTGATGGCGAAGAAGAATTGGATATGGGGCGTGTATTAGGATGATTTCGTCGTTTAGAGTAGACAAAACGAAGAAGTGGCGGTTGTGTAGGCGTAGCCTTGGTAGTTTGAAAGGTGACTTCGTAAACAAGCAAATCATCATTAGCCTCCGTTCCTGAGACTGAAGAGTGAGGAAAGAAAGGAACCTGTTCTGGAAAGGTAACATCAGCTGAAACAAGATATTTGTTAATAGTGGCACAATAGCAACGATACCCCTTTTGTAGACAGGTATAGTCCAGAAAAACACATTTTACAGACTTGGGGTCTAACTTAAAAATTTGAGGACGTGTGTCCTGAACAAAGCAAGTACTACCAAAAATGTGTGGTGGAATATCAAACAAGGGTTTAGAGGGAAAGCGGACAGTAAGGTATCTCACCGTGAAGGACAGAAGAGGGCATACGATTAATTAAAAAATAGGCTATGGAGACTGCATCAGCCCAAAAGGATTTAGGAACTTTCATTTGAAATAATAGTGAGCTCTCGCAGTTTCAAGGAGATGGTGATTTTTTCTCTTAGCCACGCCATTTTGAGGAGTATCAACGCATGAGGATGGTGGAGAATACCATGTTGGATCATGCAGAACTGAAATGGTGTAGAGAAGTATTCCTTGGCATTGTCACTTCGTAAAGTGCAGATTGAGACATTAAACTGTGTTTTAATCTCAGCACAAAAGGCAGAAAAATGAGAATAATTCAGAACGATTTTTTCATGAGATAAAGCTAAGTTACACGAGAGAAATCATCAACAAATGTCACAAAATATTGAAACCTAGTTTTGGACATAATAGGGCATGGGCCCCAAACATCAGAGTGTACTAATTCAAATGGGGAACTAGCCCTTTTATTGATTTGAGGAAAAGAAGAAAGACGATGGTGCTTAGCAAACTGACAAGACTTATAATCTAAAGAAGATACATTATGAAATTAAGGACAAAGTTTCTTCAACAAGGGTAAAGATGGATGTCCTAACCGACAATGGGCTTGAAATAGGGTCAAGACACTAGGGCAAGCAATGGGTTTAGGTATTGAGGCATCCAGAACATAGAGACCTCCTGATTCCACTCCTCTACCAATAGTCTTCATAAGATCCTGAAAAATACAATGATCAGGAAAGAATGAGATACAACAATTTAAGGTACGAGTGAGTTTACTCACAGATAATAAATTAAAGGTGAGTCCAGGTAAGTTTAAGACAGATGTTAGGGACAAAGAGGAAGTAGGATAGACAGTGCCAGACCCAATAACAGAGGAAGTGGAGCTGTCAGCTAATATAACATGAGAAGGAGATGGGTGTCTAGAAAAAGTAGAAAAGAGGCTAGAATTACCTATCATATGATCTGAGGCACCAGAATCAATGACCCATTGGGTGGAAGAGGAAAGAAGGCACGTAGATGTGTTACCTGAGTCAGTAATAGCAGTAATAGGTGAGGATGAATGCTTCAGTGCTTCTTGAGATTGAGTGAACTTGGCAAATTCCTAAGTAGATACTGTAATGGTCTTCTCAGTAGATGATCTAGGTGCATCAGTAGCTACAATGTGGGCGGAATGTGATTTTTGAGATTTATTATGTAGCTTCCGACAGGTGTACTTAGTGTGACCGGGCTCATGACAATATCGACAGACCATTCCTCTTGCATCTTGATTCTTATTGCTCCAATTTCCACTATTTTGATTGTGATGTTTATGAGATGATTTTTTAGAGTCGAATTCATGAGTTTGACTCACAAGAGCACTAAAATTCTGAGTAATAGGAGGAGCAAATGAATTAATGTCTGTGCAAAGTATCCAAGAAAATACCTCATGCAGGGAGGAAAGTTCGGTACTCGACAAAATATGAGATTTAGCAACATCAAACTGAGAATTTAAACCAGCCAAAAAACTCATAACAGCCATCTGTTCCCGTTGAACTTGCTCGACCTTGATATCAAGACTAAATGGGAACAGAACATTTAATTCCTCGTAAATCCTTTTAAAATTCATAAAATACAATAGAAGAGATTGATCATGTTGCTCAGCTCTATAAAAACCTTTGCATATTTCATAAATTCGAGATATATTTCATTTGCCAGAGTATAAGAATTTTAGATAATCCATTAATTCCTTAACATACTCGCAATGATTTGATGAGACAGATGACATCAATATCAATACAATTTCGAATCTCTAAGAATAAACGAGCATCATCACGTAGCCACTCCCGGCGAGTGTGGCCCAATGGGGGATCATCGGTGAGATGATTATCCTTCGAGATACTCCATAGGTAAATCCGAATTGTTTTGCACCACTCAAAATAATTGTGCCCTGTTAATTTATGTTCTGTACAGCACAGAAATGACATCTGCTACAACTAAACTCTTATTGTCAGCCATAATGAAACGAATAATGGATATACACGAGAAACTGGAGCTGAAAATAAGAGAAAAGAGAACTAGAAACGTACGAATAGCACACACAGGAACAAAGGAACTTGCTGCACACAAAAGTTCAAAATAGGTTGGACCAAAATCAACGTCTCCACACAGAAGTCAAGGCAGCATCTAGACAGTACAAAGGAGTGGCATCTCGGCACGTGCGTGGCGTGTCAGAGCCAGGGATGCTGTGTCGCCACCAGTGAGGGTGATCGGAGGTCGCCGTGCTTCAGCACCCGCTGTCATACACCTGCGCGTGAGAGGGAAGCCGAGACTGCTAGCGGCGTGTGTTAGACACACGAAGGTCTTCTGGGGGTTGGACGATGAGCGAAGGCCGGTCGGCAGGCGGCGGTTCTGATGGTGCTAGTAGTGAGGGAAGTTGTCCACTCAAAAATGGGTGACCTAAGAAAAGTACCCAAAACCTATCCACTGGACAGTGAATCTGCACACTGGCAGGTGAAAAAAAGAAGAAAAAACTGAAAGAGACCTAAGGCTCTGATACCATGTGATTTTAAAGAAGTAATTTTATTATATATTGAGTATGTAGAAGTAATTTTATTATATATTGAGTATGTACAGAGTAGTGCTTTATATACAGAAAGTTGTTAGCCTAATATAGAATACAATCCCTATAATCAAGTTATACATAATTAGAATTATTCCTACAATCATGCAATAGAATCATAATCCCTAGAATTAAGGATGTAATCTATAACAAAGTCAATTAATGAACAATAACAATCCTTATCTGAGTAGGACATAATTTCTAGTTGGTATCTAGTAGATCCCTTATTTAAGTAGGATTAGGATCAAGAGAAGTCTATACATAGGACTCAATGAGAGGTTTTTCAAGTTACACGTGTAAAAGTGCGAAGCTTTCTCATCTAAGAGTGGTTCATAGATTTTAGTGATTCCTCAACAATAAGTGTGATAAATATTCTTCATAAACCTTACAAGTGATTTATAGGAGGAGCTAATATGGAGCTAGTAAATCCATATGAAACATATCTATTATTATATATTTCGCCTACTTCTCACTTCTTTATAGCATACGATAGTATCCTTGTTTCAATTTTCAAGTAGCATAGAGGTTGACCTCTATCTGTCTTGAGTCAAATAATCAAGGCACCAAGACAACCCTACCCCAAAAACATAATGCGTAAGTTATGTAACAAATTTAATAGATGAGTGATTGGAGATGATTCAAAATTAAACACATATTTGACAGGAAAAAGAAACAAACTTACTTTCATGTAATTGCTAAGAGACGGGTCCCACTGTGTAATCCTGTATGACTATAATTACCATTATAGAAGTCAATCCACTAGATATCCCCCTTAAAGCTAACATATTATGTTGACATTGAAACATTGAATGTTTATAGTATTAACAAGATAAATTTACCAGTCTTTTTAAGCCATCTCCAGAATTAGGAACGTAGGCATTTAAAAGGTAAAAGGATTCGAACTCTACTGTCACAATTCGTCCTTCATTATCATGATCGGGAATTCCAAGACCATAGCTAACTGAAAGTGGCTTTATCTGTCATATACACAAGTGTAGACTTCAATGAATTACATAAAAGGTCAGCTAAATGATCAAATCTTCAAAATTCAGCCTCATTGAAAGTACTAAAACCATAATTCTATCACAGGTTGAATTTTCAATATAAAAGACCTAAGGACATATAACACCTAAATGACAAAGTTGATACTCAAGAACTTACGAATGCCTAGTTGCATAACTTAATGAATAACATGACAACAAATATGACCATTTTGGGTAAAACAAGGCACAACTTCATACCATCCACAACCCTCCCAATTTCTCTCTTTCTCTCCCGGATATTTTATGTAGAAAATGATGAAGCAACTCCAACCAAGATACAAAAAGATAGGAACCTTTTAAAGAAAGAAGAGGCATACCCGAGACACAATTGCAGTACCAGAATACCCAAGTTTGGAAAGGCTGCATGTCCAAAAATTATTCTCATAACCATCAATCAGGCATTTAATGGAGTTTACGTCCTTCTCCTGTTTTAAAAAGTTACAAAAGGCAATTAACTCACTATCTATTCTATTAAATTAGAGTCATAACATAAATACTAGTTCACTAGCAAACTCAACTCCACCAATGAAGGCCAACAAAGAAAAAGTATGATGAAGGGTTAGGAAATTTTAAAATAAGATTACAAAGCCTTTAACAAGCAAATCTTGCCTGCAGTTTGGTCTCTTGCAAGCAAAGCACATCAAAGTTCTCCTTTTGGGCCAACTCAAGGGCAAAAAATTCTTTGGACTTCCATAGTGCTCGTAAGCCATTGACATTCCAAGATAACAATTTAACAAACTTCTTGTCCCTAGCAAGAGGTGGACGCCTCATGATTCGAGGGTTATATGGAACCCAGACTTTTTCAGGCTTCTTGTGAGCTAGAACTGTCCAAGGCTCAGCTTTAGCCTCCATTGCAATGTCATTAGCTTTAGCATCTAAACTACCACCACTAGAAGATACTCTTCGCTGTGCTTGAGAATCGTTCCCAACTAGCAACAAAATAAAAAGTAGGTCGTTTGGTGTAATGAATACTAACTCAAGAATTGCAAAAGTCACAAACATCAAAGAAGAGAAAGCAAAAGATTTAAGGTTCAATAAACTAAGACTCCTTGTGGTTTAACCTTTTTTTTATTTCAATCCTTTTGTTTTGAATACTATTACTTACTCTCCTATGGTATTCTTTAGATATCACACAACCACTTCCATCATAGTTCATTAGTTTTTCATCCTTTTTAGTACAAAACAGCATAGTATTAAAATTCTTAATACAAAGTCATTTGGAGTTAATGAATAGAAGGAATACTAACGATGTATCATGGAGGAAGTTGTGTGACAATACCACAAGAGGATAAGTGATATTTTTAAGGTATGAATGAAATGAAACAAAGGTCAAACTACAAGGGGTCTAGTGCAATAAACCGATGTATTATGGCAAGTGAAAGTAAAAATCTAGAGAGAATAAACGTGATTGTAATCAAACCTGAAATAATATCAGTTTTAACTTAAAATTTACCTCTTCTAGTGATAGTGTCAATATCTTCTTTGATAGGTTTATCCTCGAAAAGGGATTGTTGCACATTTCTACTACCCTCAAATGTGCCAATTTTGAAATCAAAGCTTTCAATAGATGCATTCCCAATATTCTTTTGCAACATACCTTGCTGTCCAGGGACAAAAATGTCTTGTGCTTCTGCTTTCTGAGAGCTTCCACCTACATAACATCAAATCATAAAAAGGAAAGAAACATGTCTTTTAACCAAAGGATTTTCACAGTAATTTTCCACATAACAAAAATTTGGAACACCTAAACATCATAAAAGAAATATAAGACCTTTTTCAAGGGTAATGTATGTTACCATCCAATTGCTTATCCATGAAACATTTTAGTGCTGATATGAGGTCTGACTTGCGGCCTTTAGCAGGGATTCCAACATTCCTGAAAACTTGAAAACTCATATCATTACAGTGCCACAAATTGCAAGTACTACAATAGGTAATATAAGCTCATCTGGTCACCAAAGGCGAACATACATTGATTAAAGTTTAGTTACACAAGTCCTAGAAATTCCTCGACTAAAGAAGCTAACCAGAGTAATCAACTAAATATTAGAAAAGATATTCAGAAAAATCAATGGAGAGGTGACTAAAGTAAGAACCACAACATCAGGAATGCACAATTATTTCACCTCAGCGTTGTTCTTAGTTCTTGACATGTCATTGTGTCAATTTTCCTCGGATCATCCCTGAAGCTTTGAATTTCAGTTGATTGTGTTTTCCAACAAGTTTCCTATTTTCATTAATTAAGAAAAAACAAAGCAATGGGTGGCTCCATAACACTGAAAAGCAAAACTTGAGCAAATAAAAGACAAACCTTGACAACGACTTGGTTGAAATCAGGGTTTGTTTTAAGTTTCTTATACTTCTTGCTTTCAACAACCGGCGGTTCGGAACTTGAAAGCGGTCGCTTTGAGACCATTGACTTCATTCTCAATGAAACTAAAACTGGAACCCTCAGTTTCTCCTGCGTCACTGCAACTCTGCAACAACAGGGACAACAGCAACAAAAATGAAATCTTGAATTTCTCATACAAATTGAGATAATATATTTATGTTAAAAACTGCTTGACGATCGAATATAAGTTTGATGAACCTGGAGGCGGTGCAGATATTAAGGAAAGTGTAGCGAGTTGTGTGCAATGCTTGAAAAGCATTCATTTTTTAAGGATTGTTGCCGTAACATTGGCAAACCTCGTCTATTTTATCCTAAAAGTTGACAGAAACACTGACACAACTTCACACTCCGCAATCCTAAACTACCGCTAAATACGGTTCTGTTTCCACCTTCGATTTCTAACACTAACATGACTTCACACTCCTCACTCCTAAAGTACCGCCAAATACGGTTCTGTTTCCGCCTTCTATTTCATTTTTCCAGTTTAGAGTAGTTTCCTTTTACCTGACAGACTCTTCACGCCCAGCTTGATACGAGGTTGATAAAAGAAGGAATGGAATGGAATTGAATTGAAAGTTGACTGTAAATGAAAGATATGGAAATCAAAACAGGGGATCCCCTTTTGTTTTCCCAATTTTTTGGTAGGTATCATAACAACAATATGATATTTATAAAAAAGATAAATATTAATTTCACTTTTAAAACTCCCAACTGAAATTTTAATATATTTCTTCTAATTAATTGATGAATTAATTGTACTCAATTTTTACTAATGATAACAATAACATAAATTAATTAAATATATAAATTTACATGTTATAGAGTCAAAAGATTAAGCACATTAATTTCAATAATTAAGCCCTACCCCTTTTTTTAAAATGAAAGAACCCCCAGTTGTTACTCTTTGGATGCGCACTGGGTAAACATCTCCATTTACGCAATAGCCTATAAATCACGCCAACCAGGCACTCCACACTAAGCAAGCCTTGTACGACAGGTTCGATCGAGAGAGCGTAGATAGGGGAATCAAACACAGGACCTTTTGGCCCCATGTCCCTCCACCTCACCAACTCGACCACCCCTTAGGGGGCTCCTACCCATAATTATCTAAATCAAGTTATTTCATACGTGAGAGAGATGTGTGAGAGAGAGAATAGCTGAGCGTCCATTACTTCGTAGATCGCCAGTGTGTTTTAACCCCTCTTCCATGGCTACTTCTTCTCCCCCGTCACCATCTCGTGTACCCCTAGCCTAAATCCCTGTTTCATCTCTTAGACATCCCCTTTCGACTCCTTCCTCAAACCTTAATTCCCAAAACATTGACTCAAACTGTCCAAACCTTTCCCCTGTTAAGATAGCCGCATGATTGCAAAACTAGTTTGAATCAATTTAGGAGCCAACAGGTCCAAAGATTCCCTTAAACACTCAAGACCGTAGAGCTTCGGTGAAATCTCTTCCAAAAAATTGGAAATCTGCTGTCTCCGACTTAGTGGAGGAACCCTCGAATGTTAGGGCATTGGCCTACTAATCCCTGGAGATTAAGGATGACCAAATCTTTGTCATCCCACCGCCAGAGTTACCGCAGAAAGGAGCGACAAAATTTTGTCACGCTCTGATGGGCTTCTTCATTGGTAAGTGCCTACCTTCCCAATGGTTCAGAGAGCCCTTTCTAAAGCTTGGTTAGCATACGGTTTAACAGAAATTATGGTGACTAGTTCGAATGAATTTTTATTTAAGTTTGATTCGAAATGTGGTATGAATGAGGTGCTGGAGAAAGGCCCTTGGCATATCTAAGGGAAGCCCTTGTTCTTAAATAAATGGAGCTTAAATGCAGGGGAGCAGGAGGATATTAGGTATGCCCCTATCTGGATAAGATTTCATAATATTTCCTATGAATATTGGAAAAACGAGGGGTTGGGTAGGATTGCTAGTGCATGGGACAACCTCTGCTTATGGATTCCCACACAACAAGAATGTCTAGAATCCTATATGCCAGAATGTGTGTAGAATTAGATTTGGAGAGGAGCTGGCCTTCATCTTTTCAGTTGGCTACCTATAATGATGAGGGACAAGTGACATTTAAGGAGATTGCGATAGAATATGAACGGAAGCCTGAGAAGGTTACACAAAAGAAGGAATGAAAGCCTACAGGTCGTATGTTTGAGATTGGGACTCAACAAGAGTTGGAAAAGGAGAATATTTCAATACCTATATGCGAAAACCAACAGATGGAGTGTGGTCAGGAGCAAAGTCCTGAGAAGGAACAAGTTTGTCCTAAGGAGAGCAGAATTGCTAAAACTCTCAATGAGCAAAGTAAAGGCAAAGAAAATCAGCAGAAGCAGGATGATTCTAATGGGTGCCTTAAAGATGCTGACCGCCCTGGTGTGAGCAAAGCAGGTAATTCTATTACCTCTCCGATGTGGTTCCAAATAGTTCTAGTGATTCTTAGAGTCCAGGTTTGTTGGAAGGGGCAAAGGAGGATTTTACCATTAGGAAAAGCAGAAAATCTAGAAGAAAACAAAAGCAGTAGGTTTTGTCTTTTTGTATAGAGTTATGGATCTAGGTTTTTGGAATATTAAAGGTCTCAATAACCCAAAAAAACAGTTAGCTGTGAAATCTTTCCTTAAGATGTCGGTTTCTTTTGTGTGTTTGATAGAATCTAGGATCAAGTCTCATTTCCTTTTGAATAATATATGCTCTGCTATGTTTCCCAGATGGCATTTCTGTAGTAATTTAGATCAAGCTTCATATGCCAGGTTAGTGGTAGTTTGGAACCCTGATCGATTCTTGTGTTCTCCTCTTATTATTACTGACCAACTGATTCATTTGGAGGTGTCCCCTATGAATTGTGATTCTTTTTTTTTTTGTTACCTGTATTTATGAGTCGAATAATTATAATCATAGGAAAAATCTTTGGTCTGCTCTTTCAAATATCAAACTCATTGTTGGGAATCAGGGATTATAGTTGGGAACTTTAATTCTATTTTGTTCTCTCATGAAGCTGAACCTCTTAGTTCCTCGGCTATTAGTGGGATGAGAGACTTTAGGAAGTGTGTAGAGGAATGTGGTGTGTATGATCTAAACTCTAGTGGTCCGAATTTTACATGGTCTAATAAGCAAACTGGTGAACTCCACATAGCTAGAAAATTAGATGGAGCTCTTAACAATTCGAAGTGGAGTTCTCGGTTTCCCAGATCCTATGGAGAGATCCATAATCCTAATATTTCAGACCACTCTCCTGTAGTGATAAGGACTTTAACTTTCCAAAAGAAGAGATCTTCTCCATTTAGGTTCTCAAGCTTCCTAGTCTCACAGCCAAATTTCCTTCAGATAATAGAAGAGGCTTGGAAATTTCAGGTCCGAGGGACTCCTATGTTTTGTGTAGTGTCTAAGCTCAAATTAGTCAAAAATGTTCTCAAATCCCAAAACTCAGATCAGGTAGGTGATATTAATGTCAAAGTTTAGACTTGTCAAGCTGTCCTTAATAACATCCAAGACCAAATGAGACTTTTGCCTAATAGGACTCAACTGGTTGCCGAAGAGCATGAGGCTATGACCAATTTGTTTATAGCCTTGAATGTTCAAGAATCTTTCTACAAACAATCGTCCCATATTAAGTGGCTTAGGGAGGGGGATAGCAACACCAAGTTCTTCCATAATTCCATCTTGTCAAATAAGAACAGGAACAATATCCACTCTTTATTGGTGAGAAATGGTCATAGGATTACTGACTTAGAGGAAATTCAAAAAAACTTTTTGAATTTTTTTTCAAAACTCTCTTGGTAATAAGAAAGACCTAGCCTCTTCAAAGGAGTATGTGGCAACTTTTTTCCTCATCCAATTTCTAAGAACCTTAGAAACAATCTTGTAGCTATAGTTACATCGTAGGAGATTAGGGAAATATTCTTTTCTTTCAACCTGAATAAGGCCCCTAGTCTGGATGATTTTAATGGTTTTTTCTTTAAACAAACTTGGCATATTGTCGGGAACGATATCACTGGGGCAATCCAAGATTTTTTCAAACATGGGAGGCTCCTCAAAGAGCTTAATTCAACTTTTATTTCCCTTGTCCCTAAGAAAAATCAGCCATCCACCGTGTTGGACTATAGACCTATCTCCTGTTGTAACATGATTTATAAGGTGATCACAAAAATCATGTCTGATAGACTTAGAGAGATATTGCCCCTCATTATTAGCCCAAACCAAAGTGCTTTCATAAAGAATCGTCATATAGGGGACAACATCCTTTTAGCTCAAGGAATTTTTAAGAACTACCACCTTTCTAATAAGCATAGGGGATGTGCTTTTAAAGTAGATTTAGAAAAAGCCTATGATTCTATTCAATGGGATTTCCTCCTCAATGTGCTCCTAGTTGTAGGGCTCCCTCCTATGTTTATTAAGTGGACTGAAGTGCAACATCCCATGTTCGAGGCTAGACCCCAGAATAGTGAATTGAGTGTACTGAGAAAAATTATAAGTATGCATGCTCATACATCATTGTATATTCACACATATGTGAATATTTATTTTTGATACATTAAAATAATTGTATATGCATTCATTGACATTTTCCAGGTATCATTGATTGATTAAAATGTGAATTGTGACTTATTTACGCTAAAAATTTATTTGAAGACTATTAGTACTATTTCAAAATTTTTGGTGAATTTTAGGAAAATGAATTGAATTTGATATATAATGAATATGTAATGATTGTGCACTGAATTTTGGACAATACTTGTTCGAGGCATTTTATGCATATGAATATCATTAGAAGTGCTACTTGTATGTGAATGAGATTGCCTAAATGATTCTCAACTAAAAGTGTCTGAATGTTATGACTGATTGTATTGACTGAGATAATGTGAATGAAAGTGATTGATTGTATTGAATGAATTGTGGCATGCATTTCATTTCAATACATGTAATATAAAGGCAGTTGTAACTGATGTTGTTACTGATTGAGACTGCTATTGAAAAGAGCTTAAAGCTCAAACATATGTGGTTAGAGCCTAAGGCTCATTGTGATCAATGAGCCCTGTATCTGCAACGGATAAGGGACAGTATAAAGAGCCTAGAATCTACAATGGTTATGGGATAGTGAAAAGCACACAGTCACAACAATGTAAAAAAACGAATGTGAGTCTCATACATACAACGTTCACATATGATTTGAATTCATTGAATGATTTGCAAAGCTGTAAGAATGTTACATGTTTGAATAAATGGTATTAAACCAATGATTGTGTTTTATTCAAGTGTAATGAAGTGATAGATTGATTGAATTGTTTGTCTAAAATACAATTTGTTTGTGATAGAACTTGATGCTAATCAAATTGATATGAACTATGTGACAATATGTTTATGATTGATTGTGTTTTATTACATAAGTGAACCACCGAGGATGGTTGCTCTACTGAGTCCGCAAAACTCATCAAAATTGCAACGTTAATAATTTTAGGTTCAGTAGACTGAGACGACCTAGCTTCTAAGATTGCTTGGAGCAATTTTGTGCAACTTTGAAGATCAGACATGGCTCAAAGGTCGGTCAGTTGGGGTTGAAGGCATAGTCTGTTAATATCTTTTGTTTATTCCTCATGTTTGTAGCATACTGTGTAGACTAAGCTATTATGCTCAGAGGATGGTGTTATATAAACTTGGATGTTGAACTTAAAGCTACAATATACAGTATGGTTTATGATATAAAATGAGGAAATTTTGGATTTTAGCAAATGTGTGATTTATGATTTAGTTCATAATGCCATGTTATAAAGTAAAGGTGACATAGGTAACACGTCAATTCTGTCGGGCATGTGCACGTGTGACCGTATGGCGAACATGCATGCGTCGCGCAGGATTGGGGTATTACAGTTGGGTGTTACATGAAGAGTGTGTAACGTCGCTTTCATACTCTATCCTGATCAATGGTTCCCTTACTAAATTTTTTCATGGGAAATCAGGTTTAAGACAAGGAGATCCTCTCTCTCCATACCTGCTTATTATATGTATGGAGGTTCTTTCTAGGGTCTGAATGTTTCGATAGCAAAAAATGCTACTTTTAAATTACACTGGAGATGTAAAGCTCTTAAATTGTCCCATCTTTTGTTTGCTGATAATCTATTATTGTTTTATCATGCTAATTTGACTTCGGAGAATATCTTGCTTAATTTGCTTGCGCACTTTCTCAAATTTCTCTGGTTTAGATATGAACCTTAGCAAGAGTCAGTTCTTTTTATCTCCTGATGTGGATCATATAGCCATTCAGATGGAAACAATTTCGAGTCTTAAAAGAGTTGATCTCCTTATAAGATATATAGGTGTACCTCTTTTAACAGGTAGAATGACTAGGAGAGATTGTATCCCGTTGTTGGATAAAATTGATTCCAGAGTAAACAAATGGACCCATAAAGCTTTGTCCTATGTTGGTAGACTTCAATTGGTAATTTCTATCCTGTCTACTTTTCAGGTCTATTAGTCTAGCCATTTCATACTTCCCCCCTCCATCATTAAAGAGTTAGAGTCTAAACTTAGGAACTTCTTGTGGTCTGGGAAGGTTGTGTCTAAAACTCATGCAAAGGTCAAGTGAAATGACCCATGTAGACCTAAAAAAAGAGGGTGGTTTGGGGATTAAACATTTGTCTACTTAGAATAATGTCATGTTAGGTAAAAGGATCTGGGTTTTATTTAATAATGGTGAAGCTTTGTAGGTAAAGTGGGTTCATACCATTATTCTGGAGTGCTTAATTGACAAATAATAGTTATTGGAGTTGGAGGAAACTTATTCAAGTTAGGAATATTATTAGGAACCAATTCAGATTTAAGATAGGAAACGGTATTTCTACTTTCTTATGGCAGGACCCTTGGCATCCTAGAGGTATCTTAAAGGATCTCTCAACTCCTAGAGTTATCAATGGTTCAGAATTTCCAATGAATGCAAAAGTAGCTGATGTTATCAGAGACAATGTGTGGTGCTGGCAAGGTGCCACAATTGAAACCATATTTATGCTAGAGCCATTAACGTATCAACCCGATTGGTCCCAACCTGATAGATTAGAATAGATTGCAAGCCCCAAAAAAACTTACACAAATGCTTCAGTATACACTTTGATGAGACCTCCTTATCCGAGAGTACCTTGGCATAAATTAGTGTGGCATAAAGGTACCTGATATGTGCTTAATTGTTGATATATTTAATCATTTATGCTTAGCGATTAATGATATGAAAAGGATAAAGATACTCACTTTAATTTATATATGATTTTAGGTACAATTTGGAAGCAAAGAAATTAAAGTGAGTCGAAAGCACAACATATGGGCCATTTTCGGAGATTTATTTTTACTTGTCTGTGAATTGATGATTTTAATACGTTCATTGAATTGTTAATTTCAAACTCATTGCTAGAATTTCTATATAATCCGTAATTGTTATGTTGAAATTTATGTGTAGCGACTAATGATTCGTAATCATTAGGGATAACATGACCTAGGTTAAATGACGCATCGTATGTGGTTGTTGCCTAGATTAATCGGTTTTCCTAATTCGTAATGCTACTGCCTAATTAAATCTAGAGATCGTATCCTAGTTTGTTCGGTAGTTAGGTTTAATTAACGATCGTATCTTGATTAAACAAAACCTAAGGGAAAACTCGGGTTAATTGTTAACCCACAATTAATAGTTGCTAGGAGAGGTTAAAGAACAATAAATTAATAAATTATGCTTGATTAAGGTCTAGGCCGAGATTGAACCAAAGAATTGGGTTCTTATCGAATTCCCCACATTTATCATTTTTGCATGTTTTCTTTAATTTATTTTTATTAGTTAGTTTTATTTTATTTTTCTTATTTCAAAAATCCAAAACCCCCCATTAAGTGTAAACACCGGTTAATTTCATTTCTTAAACTTCACATACACTCTCTGTGGGATCGACCTAGACTCACCACTGCTATAGTAGTAGTCTAGTTATTTATTTTGACTAGCATAACGACGCGCGGTCAATTGGTTTGAAATTATGATAGGTAAAGTGTGACTCTCCCTTAGAAAGGTATATCTAAGATGAGTAGGTAAGGGCTTCAACTCGAGAGTGGGTGGTTTCACAATGGAGGGAGGCACGGTTGCTTTTGGTTCTCATTAAGATCTCTTGCTTCAATTTATCACCCAACTCCTACCTTCCTAGTTCTCCTTCATCTTCTACTTCTCCATCACTCACTTCTTTTATATTGCACTCCTCTTGCTCTTTTATGCACGCATCCACTATATCAATCTTCATGTAAGAGCTACTTTCCTTCAAATTCTTCAATAGTTTATTAATGTTAAATTCAACTTGTTCATACCAATCTAAAAAGTAAGTTTCCTTTTATGGATATCTACTAATGCTCTTCCCTTTTTCATAAATAGTCTACCAAGAATTATGGAGCAATTGCTATCCTCTTCAAATTCTAACAGTTCAAAGTTCATTGAAACGATGAATTTGTCCACCTTGACTATCACGTCCTCTACTACACAAAACTATTTCTTTATGGATTAATCCATCAACTGGATGAGCATGGAAGTTGATTACACATCTCCTAACCCTAATTTCCTGAAAATTGACAAGGGCATAAGATTAATACTTGTTGAGCAATTTGTAATCTTATAAAATCCTCAATATTCTACAAGCGTACAGGTCGTATCGTAGGATATGAGGTGTCGATCTCACGGGAAATTAGTGAACTAATTGAATCCTAATCTGTCTAAGGCCTAAAAGTGTAATTAAAATGAAAATAAAAATAAGCAGAAAATTAAGTAATTGAATATAGATAGATTGAAAGTGAAATTGAAAATTTAACACAAGAAATCAAAATTGAGGGTAACCAATTAACAATTGAAAATTCACACATGGAAGATTAACCAATTATGGGAGAAGGGGGTTCATTTAATCATGTAATGCTAACTTAATCATTTTTGAGTTAATTCGGCATCGATTCTAGAAGTTTAAAGGGTGATTACTCTCTCTCGAGTTATAATCATTTAACCCTAAGCCATAAACCCTAATTGAATTGCATCATGAAATTTACAATGTCTCAATTAGGAAACAGCCCACACATCCAAGTAGATCTTAACCACTCTAATATACAATCGAGTCCTCACACAAGATCTCTCTTCGTATAAATTACCAATTGGATTGTTTACATGATCTATTAGATTTTTTAACTCTCATTACCCAATCTAATCATTTTGCTATCAATTCACTCTCTCGATTTATTATTGAAGTAAGTAAATATAATAAAAAATCACGAAACCTAACTCATTAACATCAAAAGTAATCAAATTAACATTGATTCAATAACAAATACCTAAAAAAGTCTAGAACATCCTTAAACCTAAGTTCATCATCACATCCATCTTATACATCAAAATGAAAGAAATAATAAGATGGAAAGAGAAATGTAACTTAGAGTGGACTGGAATGGCAGTAGTAACAGATGCTTCCTCTTCCTCTCTCCTCTTCTCTCTTCTTCTCGCTTCTTTCTTAACTTCTTTCCCAATGTAGCAAAATGGAGGCTCTCCTTTTAGGGCTTCTTTCTTTTCCTCTTATACTCTTTTTCCATTTAGGGTAAAAACCACGTTTTACCCAAGCCCAAATGTCCAAAATAGGCCTCGAAAAGTTGAGTTCAGAAGCAGTCCCTACGTCTATCACAATCGTGGCCCATGAGTCATGATTGTAGCACTTAAGATTTAGCTTCTGTCACGATCGTGGCCAATGAGTCACGATCTTAGCCTAGTCCTGTTTAACTTCTGTCAAGATCGTGGATAAGGTTGCTTTTGTCACGATCGTGGCTGGTGCGTCACAATCATGGCCTTGGTTCCTCCTCTGAGCTTTCTCCGAATCTTCTCCTATCTTCTTTACCTAATCTCAAACACAAGCAAACTTATAAAAACACCTCAAACACAAAAAAAATTAAAGCCCAGTAACATGCTTTAAACCACAAAAAACTCAAAAAATACAAACACGTAGTCATACTAACATAATTCAAACCTAAGCAAACACAATTAATCTAATTAACAACTAAAAGCATACTAAATTATCCGCTAAAACATAATGTAATCTATAACTATCAATACTTGCACCTAATTCACATAAACATTTACTGAATTCTAAATTACCAATTACACAAGGTATATTAGAACTCCCTATGCCATTTAGTTTTAAAGTTATATGGCTGGTAATATGGACCTGTAGCTTTTAGTCGAGGATATCATTTGATTGTCCTCCCGTTCGCTTGTTTGATAGTATATCCTTGAGGAACTTTGCGTACTTGGGCATATTTTCCAAAACTTTCAAGAAAGATAAATTGATATGTAATTTCTTTAACTTCTGCATAAGCTTTGTAAATTGCACATATATTTGATTCTTCCACAACCTTTGTTGAAATGGAATCTTTGGTACATATGGAACGGGAGGAATATGTAAGGTTTCTTCTTTCTTATCCTTTTTCTCTTGGTCTTTTACTTATTGGGGTTCAACTTTATTCTTGGTTGCTTATTCTAACTGTTTCGTACTTCTAAATGTGATGAATTTTAGTTACTTCCTTCAATTAGACTTTGTGTTACTCAAAAGACTCCGCACACTTTGTTTAGATAATGCATTGGCTAATTTACCCACCTAAAGCTCTAGATTATGGATGGAAGATGCATGGTTCTTTGGAATTTGATCAAACTTGGTTTCCATCCTCTTTTGGTTCTCATCTTGGCTCATGAATTTGGAATTTAACACATCCATCAATTTTTCCATCTTTAATTCCAATGAATCAAGCCTATCTTGCTAAAATATTGATGGGCTTTGAGCTCTTAAGGGATTCCTTGCGGCATTGGTAGACCAAGAAAAAATTGGGTGGTTCTTTGACCCAGGATTATAAGTATTGAAATAGGGGGTATCACCCCGACCATATTGTGCTCCTATATAGTTTAGCTGCTCCATCTTAAGTTGCTTTCCAAAAATAAGTAATCAGTTGAGATATGACTTTTTTGTCCATAAAATTCACATTCGTTCTGAATTGCCTTGAGTGGGTTGGAAGAAGTGGCCTTTAGTCTATTCAATTGTTTGGCAAAGTTTGTTACTTCAGCCTATAATGTTGTCACTGAATCCATAACAAGCACACCTTTTGATCTCTAAAGGTTGGTTACTGTTTAATCCTCTCTAGTGTTTATGGAGAACTGTTGTTTGCCATCTCTTCCAAAAAATCATGCATGACATCAACTATTTCCCTTATTAGCAAACCACTAACTGTTGCATCTATGGTGCCTCATGTGGGAAAATTCATACCATTATATAATAATTGTATAAGGAACTTTTTAGGTAAGTTGTAACATGGACAACTCCTTTTTAACTCTTTGAACCTCTCTCATGCTTTATACCATGATTCCCCTTTGCTTTAATAGAAATTAGTTATCTCGTTTATGATTTTAGTGGTCTTCATAAAGGGAAAATATTTAGCCAAAAGGGTTTGCACCAACTGCTCCCATATTGTGACATTCTCTAGGTTGAAAGAATCCAACCATGCCTTAACCTGATCTTTAAGTGTAAATGGAAAGAGTCTCATCTTAACTGCATCTTCTAATAACCCATTATATTAGAATTTATATTAGAATGTGTCACAAATCTCCAAAAATTTAACTAAATTAGCATTAGGATCCTCATTGACCTGTCTATAAAATTGGACATTGGTTTGCAGCATATTCAGCAGTGCTGACTTAATTTTAAAAGTGATGGTTTGCATTGGAGGTATCGTTATTCCTTGTTGGTTAGTGTTCAACCTTGGTCTCAAGAATTCTATAGGGGTTCTTTATTTTTCTCCTTGATTCCTTTCCTCCGCTATTGTACTCTCTATTGCTTCTTGGCTTCTTGCTTTTTAAAACTCCCTCTCTTACATAGTGATGTCAAAAACTTAGGTGTCTTTTAGTTTACTAGAACTTTTTGTAAATATTGTGTTCATACATTTGTAATCACACAAGAAAAGTGTTAAAATCTTTAAATCAAGGTAAATCAAATTGCAATATATGATACAAAACAATCATTGACAATGGTGCTAAAAACATATTGAATTTTTAAATTAAAAACATTCTTTATTACAAGTGTACAGATTATATCTTATAACATAAAAAGTATTGTCCCACAAGGATTAAAGTAGTTACCCAACAATTATTTTAAACTTTTTTAAGATAAAAATAATATAATTTGCTAAAAGTTAAACTAAAATAAAGAATTGATAATTAAACAATGAAATAAGTAGTAGTTAATTTGGTTGGTTAATCAATGATGAAAATTAAAAATTACTTCTATCCTTATTTATTTTAACTTTACCTTTCTAATTTAATACTACTTGACCCCATATATCCAATAATGTAGATAGAAATCTCCATATATCCATATATCCAATAATGTAGATAGAAATCTCTCAAGATCTAAACAAATAATCTCAATTAATGTAGATAGAAATTGAATTGTGATCTCTTGATCTATCAAAACTCTTCTTAACTATGCAATTAGATTTGAAACAATTATATGGGTAACTAATAAATAATTAAGATCTCTCTTCAATTGCCTATTAAGTTAATGTTTATAGGTCTATTAAGGTATCAGCTCTTGTTGTGCATCACAACACAAATAATCCAATCTAATCTCTATATTCAAATTGAATATAAAGTAATAAGCATTACTCACATATTTCTTTAAATCAAGAATGTAATGTTTAACAAATAAATCAAGAGTAATTCCTAAAAAGAATTTAGCAATCCATAGATGTAACTATAATACCTATTGAGTCATCCTTAATATTCAACAATAACAAGGAAATAAAAGAAAAGAGTAGAGATTTGAATATGGACGTCTTCTCTTCTTTGTCTTGAGTTAGAAACTGCATCTTTTATTCTTCAAATTATGCTCTTTTTTATCTCCTCTTTTTATTTTTTTCCAATCATCATTTTGTGTTTTTTTGGTAATAAATACTTATTAACCTTCTAGGGTTTTTTCTAGGGTTTCTCCACTTTTTGTTTCAAAAATGACCCTAAAACATCAAAAATATAAAAATATCATGTCCCGTAAAAGTTGGAATTTACTCCTTAAACAATTATACACTGTCATGCTATAACTCTCTATAATGATCATGTATGGAATCATGATTGTGCTAGAGAGCTCACCAACTTGCTACTGCTTCATACACGATTATGGCAGATGTTTTCTCTAGCTCCTTCTTCATCTTTTCTTTAATTTTTCCTATCTTCACTCATTATGAAACACATCAAACAACCTTTGGAACATAAATTCAGATCAATATCTTGGCATAAACAACAATCAATCAAATAAAACACACAAAAATACTAATAAGAACATAAATTTAAGTCCTAAACAAATGATTATCATATAAGAAAACACTTAAAAAAACACACTCTAAAACCTAGAAAACATACTATAATTCATATAGTTTACAGTCTCTGCACATATCTCGAGTATGAGCTCTTGGTGTATTAGCTCCTTCATAATAAAGAACTCAAACTATCCATAAAAGGAGATATTCTCCCTTATCTCATCTTCCAAGTTTACCTTCCACAAGATGGCCCAATTATTCTATCATGGAGTCTTAAATTGCTTGGTTTAGAGTGATTAATGTCATCGAAACTAAAGCTCGGTAGTGAAATACGGGAGAGGGTGTTCTAAAAGTATCAAAGGAGTTGTCAGTGATGGGACCTCTGGTGCATGCTATCTCCTTAGTGCATAAGACCTAGGAGTCATGGTCCATGAAGTAGAGGTAGAGGCATTGACTATACGCCTCTTGCGCTAAGGCTGCTCTTTTGACTTCATTAGTGGTGGTGGTGGTCCCCACCTAATTTGCTTGTAATCCAAACCCAACTTTGCCTTTCCTCCTGCTCTTACATAGGATTTTCTTGGTTTCCTTCAAACAAACCACTTTTCAGTCAAA
>JAOSBL010000004.1:19343414-19354926 GCA_027568915.1 Erythroxylum roraimae | reverse complement strand
GAACATTTTAGGAATAATACATAAATGCAATATGAACCTCATAATTATAATCTCATTATAATTTCATTTGCAATGTATAATTATTCTCTGGACTTTATTATATACATCTAAACATGTACAAAATAAAGAATGCCTTTAAATAATTTGTCACTAAACTACAATCAAAACGATTGGCTGTAGGGCATAAACCAACATCAACAACTCCACGTAATATCATGCACCTCCCCAATGCATTGTAGACACAAACGCCCACACCACTCCTATGAAATTGACTTTCTAGACTATTTTCCACATACACCGTTGACCTTTTCATATTGCTTGACCTCCTCCGCCCAATGCTTTGTTTGGTCTCCACCACCAAGTCCGGTACTATTGGTAGCGTTGATTGTGGGGGTGATTACGATGTCCCTGAGGTCGCGGAAGAAGAAGAAGAGGATGAAAGGAAGGAGAAGTTTAATGGTGATTAAGGGCTCAAGGGTTACTTGAGAAGTGAAGTCGCTGCAATTGATACAAGATGTGAGGTATGAAAGTTTGACAAGTTAGTCTTTAGAAAGAAGAATCGTTGGAAAGTGAGGGACAAAAGAGTTAGATCATTGGTTGGTTCTAACAAGAAAAGGAAGAAACCAGAGATAGGTCCTGGAGATAGGAATGAAACTTTTGTTCCTAAAATAAAAGTGAAGCTTTTAAATTAGGAAATAGGCTGCTCCAATGTTGTTATCGCTGGAAACTTAGCCAGGTCAAGTAATGTAATTTTCTTGGTGAGTGATTAATGTAATTTATTAATTTATAGAATTTTATTATATATAATTAATGCAAAAATTTCTTTAATTATATAAATATACATATATTTTATTTCTAATCATAATAAGAATTAATTAATTTAAAACATAATATGTTATATTAAAAATAATTAACATAAGAGTATAATTAAAAAATAAAAACAAGATAATAAAATCAAATATGTTTATGTTTTTAACTTTTTATTATAAATTCTAACTAAATAATTTTTTGTTTTTAATTTTTATATTAAAAATTTCATCTAAATAATTTTTTTTAATTTTTAATTTTTAATTACAATAAAAAATAAAAAATAAAAACGAAAATAAAAATAATAAATAACTTTTTTATATTAAGTTATTCGTGCCTTGTCTTTAGTGATTTTCGGTAAAAATGTCAAAAAAAAATTCGACCAAATTCAGCCCAATTTTAACCCAAATTAACGAGATTATAGGCAGGCTACGGCCTGGCCCGGCCATGCCTATGACCCGACGGATACTTCCAATTGAAAACATTTTTTACAAAATTAAACATTCTTGAAATAAAATTGTGTCATCATTTTAGAAAAAGTGCAGTGTGAATACTGTGAATAAGTCTGACAGTCGACGCATAGAGTCAAAAATATAATTTGTCAGAAAGTGGCGGGAAATTTCGCGGAAACTTCGTGGCTGACTCATAATTGCTGATGGATACCAAAACCACACTTTTTTTTTTTTTTTTTTCCTTCAGTCCCACCGAAACCACACCTAAAACGCTTTTTCTTTCGATTGGCTGTCTCTCACTCACACTCCTTCCCCCGATTTACGACTGGTAATCCGCCGTATCTCAGGGTAGTTTGGTATGTTGTTTTGGTGCTACTTGAAACCCTAAAATAAGGATTTTGTTAATAATAAATCTTTTCACCGCCAGCACCTTATACTGAACTCACGAACAGAATATTATTGTCATTTGCTGTTTCTGTTTCGGATTGTTTGTCCTTTTCTTTTTTTTTTGGTAAATTTGTCCATTTCTTTTTACTATTATATATTTCTATATCATCCCGTGATGCTCTGAATATCTTTTGGGACTTTTCTCATCAGTGATCATTTTATTTTTTTTGGGGAAGGAAATGCAGAAAATGAGTTGCAGGTCTTTCAATGAATTGTTGGGTGGGGAACATAAGGACGTGGAAGCAGGCACCAAGGAGGTGGAGCTGGAGGAGGAGGAGCAGGACAAAGTTGATGAATCTGATCCCTTTGACATTGCTCACACCAAGCATGCTCCTCTTGAGACTCTTAGGCGTTGGAGGGTAATTTAATTTATTTTGTATAGCAGTATAGTCCACAAGCCACTTTTAATTTCACAGCATGTCGTGTTTATATGTGTATTTTATTTGCTATTACTTGATAGATCTTCTGAGTGCAATTGTAGGTTAAAAAGATTTCGGATAATGTCATGATATCTCTTAACTAATAGCAGCTTCACATTATATTCAAATAAGTTCTCCATTGCATTGCAAACTATATGCCTTGGTCCTTTTTTCGTTTTGGGCAAATGTTTCGTTCAATCAAATAGGCTTGAAGATCTAGTAGTACTTGTTTAAAATGTGTAACATCTAGATACTGTGTTTCTCAATTATGTTTTGGTGAGAAAAACAAAGATACGTAATTTGTGATTTTGAAGTTTGAACTTTGGTGTATTGGCCTGACACAGCAAGCAGCACTCGTGTTAAACGCTTCTCGTCGATTTCGTTACACTTTGGACTTGAAAAAGGAAGAAGAAAAAGAGCAGAGAAGACGAATGATTAGGGCCCATGCTCAAGTTGTTAGAGTAATGCTTCTCATATTGACAAGCAGTTAAACAAGGAACACAAGACTTTAATTTATACTTCTATTGACTTTTATATTATAATTACTTGGTGTCTTAGGCAGCATTGCTTTTCAAATTGGCCGGCGAACGACAAATAGGTATCTTATTATCCTTTTAATTCTCAACAACGATCTTGATTTTACATTATAATTTTACTTGTATTTAATCTATATACATTATCCAAGATAGTTGAATAAATTTTGTTGAAGTTTCTTTCTTAAGTATGGATTGTAGGAGCCCTAACAAGAATGCCATAGATAAAATAAGCAACTATTTATTGCTATAATTTGAATTTGTAAATTTTAGGAAGATGAACTATTTACTTAATTTTATTCTTGCTTTTTTGTTGCAGATATTTTTATTCTTCAATGTTTTGACATATTAGGACCAATCTACTTCATGTTTTTTTGAACATTATAATAGATTGTAGTATATGAAGAACTTGAATGCCCTAATGTTGTGACGTAATTGCAGATAAACCTATTCAAATCTATCATTCCCATAATGTATATAATTAAATTGTACTAGTGTTTCTTTAATTGCTTAAAAAATGGTTGTGATCCTTATGTGAGAGCTTTGATCGTAGTGATCATCTTGTAATTGTCTAATTATAAAATTATTAAGCTGTTAACTACGAAAGTGAACCAAAGTATATGTTTTCTCCCTTAATCTTTAAAGTGTATGATTTTGTTGAGAATTAACTCAGTTGTGGACCAACTGAAGGTTTTTGTCAACATTCTATTGTCATTGTTGACGTTATTCTTTGACTTAGAAAATTTTTAGGATATCTCATAGTCTCGTAAATGTTATTGTAGAGTTTCATTTAGGCAGCCTTGCCTTTAAGCTTAAATGGCTTAATAGGTATGGGAACATAACTTTTTTGTTGAATAAATGACCAAGTTACCAGCCTCAAAAGGATGTGTTCATTACTTTTTTATCATGATTCTTTTACTTTCCCTGTTTTCACCCATTAACATATATTTTTTTGGCATTTTAAGTCTTAGGTCCTACATTAATTCCCCCCAAAGTTACTGCTGATTATGAAATTGGTTTAGAACAACTTGCAACAGTGACCAGGGATCACAAATTTTCTGCTTTACAAGAATATGGGGGTGTAAGTCAAATTTGAAGCTTTCCTTTGTTTCAACATTTCTGGCTAGAGAAACCCTTTATATGTTAATGATCTCGTTCTCCTTCAGGTTAAAGGATTAGCAAATATGTTGAAAACAAACTTGGAAACTGGAATTAATGGAGATGAAGATGATATATCAAAGCGAAGGAATACCTTTGGATCTAACACATATCCTCAGAAAAAAGGACGCAGTTTCTTAGTATATTATCATACGATTTTTGTCTTTATGTTTCCATTGTTATTAGATGTGCTTTGCTAATTGTCTGATTCGTTTTGCAGACGTTCCTTTGGGAAGCATGGCAAGATTTAACTCTCATCATATTGATTATAGCTGCAATAGCATCATTGGTTCTTGGAATGAAGACGGAGGTTTGCCTTTTCATTTGTAAATAATTTCTATGCATTTTTGTGAAATGAAAAATGTTACCCTATTGTTGATTTTCATGATAATGATAAGTTGAAATTGATTCATGATTTTTTAAATAAGTTACCTCTATGAGTTGTCATGACTTCCAACGATGTTGTTGGATAAAATGGTATTGACAATTGTAAGGAGGACAAGTAAGGAAGACTCTAAATAATGGATAAAGCATGCAAAACTTCTAATACTGCATGGAACATTTTGGTGTCGAATCTTATGCTTCATGGTCTTTTTTTAAAAATTTTGATGAGGCCTTGAAGTATTTAACGAAAGAACATGTTTTTGTGATCTTAGAATTTGAATATGAATGGTATATTAAATTGTTCACAATTGGCTTATCTTATATATAAAATTTTAGTACCTATAAATGGAAACTAATGATTCTAATCTCATGATTTATGAGATATTCTGATGTAATATCTAATCCCATAATTTATGGGATACTCTTTTATCATGATTTATGGGATATTCTAATATAATATAAAACTTAATCAAATGGAATCAATTAATCAATATACATGATTTTTCCACACTCCCCTTTAAGCTGGTGAATAGGTATTCTCCATTCCCAACTTGGATACCATAGTTTGAAAAATTGAGTTGCTCAAACCTTTAGTGATAATGACAACCAATTGACCATGAGTAGACATATAAGGTGTACAAATTAATCCATTCTCTAACTTTTTCTTGATAAAGTGCCTATCCATTCAACGTGCTTCGTTTGATCAATTAAATTGGGTTGGGAGATATGCTGATTGTTCATTTGTTGTTGCAGTATAGTCTTAGAGTGTCATCCCATTTAATCGTCAAATCTTTAATAATAATTTTCACAGTATAAGGCCCAAAATAACGAGATAATTTTTCATATCTTTGTTTCGCTAAAGAACGTTGTCTAAATGGCTGAATGCGAAGATAAACTGTGTCACCTATTTCAAAAGAAATTTCTCGACGTTTGGCATTGGCATGAGCTTTCATGCGAGATTGAGCTTTTAGCAACTGTTCCTTTAGGAGTTTCAGCATATCATCGTGAGCTAGTAATTGTTCTTCCAATTCCGCAATGTAAATTTCGCCTTGAACAAAAGGATGAAGAATGGGAGGATCTCGACCGTATAGTAGTTTGAATGGTGTAGTTCCTGCTGAAGTATGGAACCCTGTGTTGAAGGAGTATTCAGCCCAAGAAACATATTTGCTCCACGAAGATGGTTGTTCATGTGTGAAGCATCTGAGATAGGTTTCAAGACAGCAGTTTACTACTTTGGTTTGGCCGTCAGATTCTGGATGATAAGAGGTCCCCATCCGCAAGCGGGTTTGGCTTAGTCTAAACAACTCTTGCCAAAACGCACTAAGAAAAATGATGTCTCTATCTGACAAAATGGAACAAGGAATACCATGTAACTTGTCAATTTTCCTACAAAAGAGACTAGCCACCATCTTGGTTGTAAAAGGGTGTGACAGTAGGGAAGTGGCTATACTTTGTGAACCTATCCACCACCACCAAGTGGGTGTCATATTTGCCAGATTTTGGAAGCCCCAAAATAAAGTCCATAGAGATATCTTCCCACACACGCTCAAGAATTGGTAGTGGTTGTAGAAGGCCAGCCGGAACTAAAGTTTGATATTTATTTTGCTGACAGATCATGCAATTCTGAACATAGTGCCTCACATCTTGTTTCATGCGTGGCCAGAAAAAACTAGTTGTGATATGTTTGAGGGTCTTGAGGTAACCTCCATGACCACCTACCAAAGAATCATAACATTCAGCTAATATTTCTGGCGCAGAACAGAGTATTCAGGAATGACCAATCTGTTTTGGTAGAACAACTTTTTGTCTGCAAGATGGAAATCTGATTTGGACCCTGGATCTCGTTGAAGCTCTTCTATAAGGGATCGCGTATATGGCTTGTATTATTGCTTCAGGAAGGTGCATGAAATCCATATTGATAGGAAGAGCTAATGCTAGGAAATTTGCATGTTGTGGCTTCCTGGACAAAGCATCAGCTCCTTGGTTTGTCTTCCCTGTCTTGTAAATAATAGTGAAATCAAAAGGAAAAAGCTTTATGAGGAGGCGTTGATGTTCACTAGTGGTGATTCGCTGCTTGGTGAGGTATTTGAGGCTGGCATGGTCAGTTCTGACAAAGAAGTGTTGCCCCAATAGATAATGCTTTCATTTTTGAAGTGCCAAAACTAAAGCCAATAATTTACGATTGTAAGTAGATTTATAACGATTAGAGAAAGAGAAACCCTTACTGAAATAGGCAATGGGGTGTTCAGCTTGTAATAGAATAGCTCCAATCCCATCTAATAACGCATCACATTCTACAATGAACGGTTGGCCAAAATTAGGCAATCTGAGAACGGGAACTGTGGTGAGGTCAATCTTGAGTTCTCGAAATGCTATATCTGCTATAGGAGACCAGAGAAATGCATTCTTCTTTGTCAAGTCGATCAAGGCCCGTGCAATTGTCCCATAATTCTTGACGAAACAGCAGTAATAGCCCGTGAGTCCTAAGAAACCCCTTAATTCTTTGACATCTTTTGGTACAGGCCAGTCCATAACAGCTTTAATTTTGTCAGGATCAACCTCAACTCCCTCTTTGCTTATCACATGACCCAGATATTGGATTCGTGGCTGACCAAGGAGACATTTCTTCCTGTTTGCAACGTACTGATGGCTTTGTAAGAGGTTGAGCGTTATTCGTAGATGGGTAAAATGTTGTTCTAAGTTAAGACTATAAATGAGAATATCATCAAAAAAGACCAGGATGAATTTTCTAAGGTGGGGTCGGAAGAGGTCATTCATGGCAGATTGGAAGGTGGAAGGAGCATTAGTGAGTCCAAATGGCATTGCTACAAATTTGTAGTGACCCGAATGAGTTTGGAATGCTGTTTTATGGATGTCGGAAGCATGGACTCTAATTTGGTGGTAACCTGATCGGAGGTCTATTTTGGAGAAGATAGTAGCACCATGTAGTTCATCTAAGAGCTCATCAATGTTAGGAATGGGATATTTATCAGATATGGTCAATTAGTTGAGTGTTCTGTAGTTAATGCAAAACCTCCAGGAGCCATCTTTTTTTTTAACTAGTAATACGGGGTTGGCAAATGGGCTAGAGCTAGGTCTGATGAATCCAGTTTTGAGGAGTGTTGCTACTTGGTTTTTGATCTCATTTTTCTGGTGGTATGGGTAACGATATGGGCGAATATTGGGAGGTTTAGAATTTGGGATCAAGGGGATGGTGTGTGAATGAGAGTGGAAGGGTGGTAGGGTAGTTGGTTCCTCAAACACGGCTTCATACTCACGTAGCAAAGTTTGTATAGCTAGCGAAGGTGGATCCACTTCTGGGTTAGCAAGCTTGGAGATGGCTTGGAAAGAAGCGTCCATATTAGCTGCTGCGGGAGTTCCCTGAAGTTGATAGCGTTTCCCATCCAAATAGAAAATCATGAACATCTTGTTCCAGTTTGCTTGGATGGTGTCAAGAGAAGCAAGCCACTTAATGTCTAATACCAAGTTAGCACCTCCAATGGTAAAAGGGTAGAAATCTTGAGTGATTTGCAACCCGGTTAATTGAATGGTAACGTTGCGGCAAATTTGGTTACATTGTATAATATCCCCATTGCCAATCTGGACGTTGAAAGGTTGTACTTTCTAAACTGGAATTTTCAAATTTGCAACAAGGGGAGCTATTATGAAATTGTGTGTGGATCCACTATCTACCCAGAGAATTACCCGTTTGATACCGATGGACCCTCGTAGTTTCATTGTAGTTCCTCACGTCTTCCCCAATATGGCATGCAACGATATCCTAGCCAAGTCGGTCGGCGTTGGCTCCTCATCGTCAATGTCCTCTGGTGGTTCGTGTAAGCTGCTGTTGTTTTCAGTGAGTTCTATGGAGGTGAAAATTGAAGACTTGCAGCGGTGACCTGGTGCGAATTTTTCATTGCACCTAAAACAGAGACCTTTGGCTATGCAATTTTGTCGTTCGGCTTCTCACGGGCGTACTTGAGTTGAGGATGGCATGCTTGCTTGGAGATATCTAGAGCTAGTGGGATTTGTCGTGGATGGCATGGTTGCTTGGGAATATTTGGAGTTAGTGGAACTTGACGTGGAAGAAGACTGTTGCTCTTGAGGGGGGCGTGGAGTTTGAAAATTGGGTTGACCGTGAGGCAAGTTGCCAATTGGGTCCTCTTACTCCACGGATAGGTTCTAACTTGGATTCAAATTCAAGTGCGAGACTCATCGCTCTATACACGGAACGTGGTTTGTGGATTCGAACATCAGTTTTCAATTCCTCCTTCAAGCCGCTGAGAAATACCCCTAAAAGACAGTGTTCAAGCCAAAGTTTCACACGAGCCACACGTTTGGCAAACTCTTGACGATATTCTTGGACGCTACCTACTTGTTTGATGCTGCACAAGTGTTCATCGGGATTTTGAAATTCGGTAGGCCCATAGTTTTCTTGAAGTGCCTTCACCAGTTCTTCCCAATACAAAATAGTGCATTCGCTATTAATCCAAGCGAATAAGTCTGGAGCATCTCCTTCTAGGTACATAGCTGCAATCTTGACTTCTAGTTCTTTTGGGGTCTGGTAGTAACAGAAATATTTCTCAGCTTTCAAAATCCAACCTTGTGGGTTGCCTCCTTCAAATCTAGGGAACTCCATCTTGATGTGTGGGTGTTGCATTAAGCTCCTCCACTTTCCTGTGTTCTCCATGTCTGTGTCGTCATCATTGTTTGGCCAAAATGGTTTGTCATGCTGGCAAGAGTATGAACTGGTTTATGATATTTTAGTCTTATCACTTTTCCCTAGGTTGGTTTTTGCTGATTGGGTTTGATTGGCCTTTAGGGCAGCTACTTCAGCTGCAAGAGCGTCGATGGTGTTTAATTTCGAAGTTATCGCAGTGAGTTGTTGAGAAATAGATTTTGAACTAGTATCTAGGGGAGGGTCATTTGTGGATGTATTAGTTCTGGTGTTCATCATGGTGGATGGGAAAAATCGACTCTGATACCAATTGATAACAATTATTGGTATTTCAATTTGTAAATGTAAGAATAGTCCGTATCAAGAGGACAAAGCTCCAAATATATGAGAATTTAAATTGTAGTCATGCCTCAAATGTAATTCTTTACAATTATTTATAACAACTGAAAATAACTAATTGCTAACTAATTGCAAAAATAAAGGAAATAAATCCGCAAGTATCTGCACGTCTGTTAACTGCCTTAGATGTGAACCTTGACTTCTTCAACTTTCTTCAGCACCTTCAACATTTCCATGTTTACTCCTCCAATAATAAGTCCTCACGGGTGGTGGGGTCCTATCAAAATGTCTCCTGATAGTCTGCACCATAAGTTTGAGTATATCCTTTAGCCACCAACCTTGCTTTATATCTCTCAAGTGATCCATCAGCTTTATAATTAGGTGTAAAAATCCCACTATGTTCTTCCCCTTTGGTCTATCCACAATTTCCTAAGTTTGGTTCTTTTCTAGACCAGCCATCTCCTCTTTCATGGCATTTCTCCATTCTTTTTTTGACAATGCCTCAGATAAGGTAGTAGGGATAAAAATGATGTTGAGGCTTGTAATGAATTTTCTATGGTTTGGTGACAGATTTCTAAGTGAAACATAGTGAGACAATAGGTACATGGGCTTTTTCGTGCATTCTCTACTGCCTTTTTTGATAGCTATAGGAAGGAGCATATCATCACTAAGTGGTTCTCTTGACCGTGTGCTTAGGGTTGGATTTGATCTTCCCGTGGGTTCTTGTCAAAGATCGAGTTGGATTCTTGAACTTGTTGCAGGTTTGGAACTATCCTCCTAGTATACTTACAAAAATCTCGGAGCGTTATGAATAACCTGATTTGGAACTTGAGAAGATATGGTTTCAAGAGCCTGGGCTAGATTCGGATTAGATTCTGCAGAACTAGGAATTGATGATGGACTTTGATTTGATGAAGGAACAGAATTTGATGGAGAACCAGGGAGTGATATTGACTTTACTGGATGACTAGGGAGATGAAGGGAGCAAGTACTACGAAAAATACTATTTTTTGGTAGGGATGTTGTCGCCCCCTAAAGTTTGGACAGTTTGAAGTATGGTTGGCCTTCTATGAAAGTTACATCAGCTGAAATATAAAGGTTTTTTGTTAGAGGATTATAGCATTTGTAGCCTTTTTGTGTAGATGAATAACCAAGGAAAACACACTTGTGTGTCAAGGATCTAATTTTCCTCTTTGATTGACTATGAATGTGAATAAAGGCTATGCAACCAAACACCCTAAGAATGAGTCCATTAGAACTTCAAAACTCTGGATAAAAGGTGTTGAGGACCTCCATGGGACTTTTATTGGATAAAACTTGAGAGAGCAGTCTATTGATCATACGAGTAGCTATGAGGATGACCTCCCCCCAATAAGATTTTGGAACATTTCCTTGAAAAAGTAAGGCCTTAGTCACATTGAGTAAGTACCCATTTTTACGTTCAGCCACACCGTTTTGTTGGGGTGTGTCAACATAAGAAGAATCATGAATAATCCCTTGCTTTTGAAAGTATGGAGTCATTGTGTGGTTGAAGTATTCCTTAGTATTGTCGGACCTAAAATTCTTAATTTTGACCCCAAATTGATTGTGAATCATAGAAAGAAGATTAGGGATAAGAGTGCTAACATCAGATTTCTGTTTTAGTAAGTAAAGCTAAGTAACCCGAGTACAATCATCTATAAATGTAACAAACCATCTAGCACCGGGAATATTTGAAATAGGAGAAGGATCCCATATGTCACTATGAATCAAATGAAAAGGTTTAGAACTTCTTTTATTGTTGATAGGAAAAGATATACGAGTGTGTTTTGCCAACTCACAAATTTCACAATGAAAATCTGAAATGTCTAATCCTTTGCACAAGTTTGGAAACGTGAATTTAAGGACTCTAAACGTAGGATGATCAAGGCGAAGATGATAGAACCAAATGGTCCCTTTATTGGAAGAACTAAACAAAGACAGATAAATTATTCATAATACTTTGAGATGAATTGTAGAGGCCATTCCTTTCCTTAGCAAGTCCAATCTTCCTCCCCGAGCCCTGATCATGCAAAACACAGTACGTAGGAGAAAAAATTACAAGGCATTTAAGATCATGAGTAAGTTTTTTGATTGACACAAGGTTGGTTGATAATTTTGGCACATGAAGTACATTTTTAAGAGTGAGGGTAGGTGTAACCATGATGTTTCCTATACCTGCAATGGTAGCCAAGGATCCTTGGCACATGAAGTACATTTTTAAGAGTGAGGGTAGGTGTAACCATGATGTTTCCTATACCTGCAATGGTAGCCAAG
>JAOSBL010000004.1:19308371-19336441 GCA_027568915.1 Erythroxylum roraimae | reverse complement strand
TATTAATAAATATTATATAAAATATTAAAATAAATTTAAATAAAAATAATTTATTAGTAATAAAAATAAAAATAATTAATTTTTAAGTTTTATTTAATTTATAATTATTATTAGTAATAAAATATTTATTATTATTTTAAAAACTTTGAAAAAGATGGGGGGAAGGATAGGTAGGAGGGAGGAAGGGAAATTTTGAAAATTTTTGAAAATTTTGCAAAAAGTCCCCCAATTTTTTAAAATTTCCGATACCGGTCGGTATTTGACCGGTATTTTGAATACCGGCTGGTACCGGCCAGTACAGCCGAAATTGGCCGGTACTGACCGGTATTTTTGGCCAGTACCGAAGATGAGATCCGAGTACCGTTTTTCGGCCGGTACGGTACCTTCCGGTCGGTACCCGCCGGTACGGAACGGATCTCAAAACGTTGGGTCCACTTCTAAGAATGGACTTCTTACTTGACATAGGTACGTTTAAATGGAGTTGCTACATTCATAGGCATTGTTGGGCTTTCAGTAGCTGTACTTGTGCTTGCTGTACTATTGGGCAGGTAAGTTGTTAATCTTCAAATAAGACTTATGACGCTTGTGTACCAGCTTAACGTCTAGAAATTGATTTAGATACTTCACTGGACATACGGAAAATCCCAATGGAAGTCCCCAATTTGTTAGAGGCCAGACGAAATTTAGTACAGCGATAGATGGAGTAATCAAAATAGTCACCATTGCAGTAAGTGCAGCTCATGGGTATGTTTTATGTTTATTATTATTATTATTATTTTGCATTGTAATTTTGTCACTGACCACAAAAACATTCAGGTAACTATTGTTGTGGTTGCTGTCCCTGAGGGCCTTCCTTTGGCTGTTACCTTGACGTAAGTATTAGAAATGAGAATTAAAAGCACCTTACATTTTCCAATTTGCTTGTACGTGCGTCATTCTTCTTCTTTCCAATAACTGTTCTTTAGGTTGGCATACTCAATGCGGAAGATGATGGAAGATAAAGCCTTGGCAAGTATCAATTTGTTTTTTCATATTTATTGTCTTAGCTTAAACATTCTTGTTCCCAAATTTCTAACAGTAGCTGATCTTCAGGTCCGTAGGCTTTCAGCCTGTGAAACTATGGGCTCAGCAACAACAATTTGCAGTGATAAGACTGGAACATTGACCAAGAATGAGGTGGGTCTATGACATCAATTGATGTTCAATCCTTTATTAGTCCCCTCCACTTGAAAAGAACTCGACCTCGAGTTGTCATTAGGCTATAGCTCTTCTTCTCCATGAAAATCATAGATATTAGCAACATTAAAAGTCTTTGAAATTCCCATCTCCTCAGGCAGATTAATAACATAAGCATTGTCGTTGATTTTATTTAGTATCTCATAAGGATCATATTTCTTTGGCTTCAATTTGTTGTAGGTTCCAATAGGGAATCTTTGTTTCCTTAAGAAAATCATCACTTCGTCACCTTCTTGGAAAGTTTTAGACTTCTTGTGTTTGTCGGCTTGTTCTTTATATTTGGCATTAGTCCTTTCAAGTCTCTCTCGAACCTCCTCTTGCACAGTCTTCACTTGTTTGGTCATATTTTCAGCTGCTATGCTTAAGTTTGGTAACTTTGGAAGTTTTATCAGATCAACAGTACTCTTTGGAATTTTCAAGTATACCAAGGAAAATGGTGATCTACCAATAGCACTATGGACAACACTAGTGTAGGCAAACTCAGCTTGAGCTAGAGCTAAATCCCATTGCTTAGGCTTGTCTCAACAAATACTCCTTAGTAGATTTCCTTGAGTCCTATTAAGTGACTCAGTCTGACCATCTGTTTGTGGATGAGCAGTGCCACTAAAGTTTAAAGAAGTATTAAACATCCTCCACAAAGTTCTCCAAAAGCGACTAAGAAACTTCGAATCTCGGTCAGATGTAATGGATTTAGGAATTCCATGCAATCTTACCACTTCTTTAAAGAAAAGTCTAGCCACATTAGATGCATCGACAGTCTTCTTACATCAAATGAAATGCCCCATCTTGGAAAATCTATCAACTACCACAAAAATAGAATCAACTCCCCTTTGTGTTCTAGGTAATCCAAGGACAAAGTCCATAGACAAGTCCTCCCAAATATCTTTCGGGATAGGGAGTGGCATATACAAACTAGTATTTTGGGATCTTCCTTTAGTAGTCTGACAAACATAGCACCTTTTCACAAAGTTTCTAACATCTTTCTTAAACTGAGGCCAATAGAACTTGTCTTCAAGACTAGTAGTGGTCTTGTCCCTTCCCATTTGACTGGCTAATCCTCCACTATGCATATCACAAATCAACTTTTCTCTAAGAGAAGTATGAGGAACACAAAGTTGGTTACTATGGAAAAGAAAACTATCAGTGATATGGAACTCACCAGCAGGTTGCTTCTGAATACACTTTAACCACATGTCCTTGAAATCTTCATCATCCTCATAAAGCTACCTTAAAACTTCAAATCCAACTACCTCTTGGGACACAGTAGAAAGCAATACTGTCCTCCTACTAAGTGCATCAGCCACCTTGTTAGTCACACCAGACTTATGTTTAATAACAAAAGGAAACTTCTGTAAGAAAGTAGTCCATCTGGCATGCATATTACTCAAGTGCTTTTGACTGTTTAGAAACTTTAAAGCTTGATGATCAGTGTAAAGAATGAACTCTCTTTGATCAAATAATGTTCCCAATGCTTCAATGTTCTCACAACTCCATAAAATTCCTGATCATAGGTACTCTATCTTTTCCTTGTATCGTTAAACTTCTCACTAAAGAAAGCTACAGGTTGGCCTTCTTGAGATAGAACAACTGCAATACCTACTCCACATGCATCACACACTCAACCTCAAAAAGCTTGTCAAAGTTCGATAAGGTTGGATAGAAGTAGTACTGAGTTTTTCCTTAATCAAAGCAAAAACTTTTCTCAGCTTCATCATTCCAACCAAACTTTCCCTTCTTCATGCATTCTGTGATAGGGGCCATAATTGAACTGAAGTTTCTAATGAGCCTCCTGTGGAAAGTAGCTAGCCCATGGAAAGATCGAACCTCACTAACATTCTTAAAGGCAGGTCATTCGCGAATTGCCTTCACCTTTTCTTCATCCACATGAATTCCTTCAGAACTGATCACATACCCAAGAATAGTAACTTGCTAGTCAAGAAACTGCATTTCTTCAAGTTTAGGTAAAGCTTATTATGTTGTAAAACAGATGACTCTTCTCAAATGTTCTAGATGCTCTTCAACTGTTCTGCTATCGACAAGGATATCATCAAAATAAACAACCACAAACTTTCCATTAAAAGGTTTAAGCACTTGGTTCATGAGTCTCATGAAAGTGCTAGGGGCATTGGACAACCCAAAGGACATGACTAGCCACTCATACAACCCCTCTTTCGTTTTAAATGCGATTTTCCACTCATCCCCAGGTCTGATCCGTATTTGGTGATAACCACTTTTCAAGTCAAATTTAGAGAACACCTAAGAACCACATAGTTGATCAAGCATGTCATTCAATCTAGGAATAGGAAATCGATATGTCACGGTAATTTTGTTAATGGCTCTACTGTCAACACACATTTTCCACGATCCATCCTTCTTGGGTGTCAAAAGTGCAGGAACAACACAAGGACTCATGCTTTCTCAGATCAAGCCGTTTTTCATCAATTCTTCCACTTGTTCTCTTAGAATATCAACTTCTTTAAGGTTCATTCTATAATGGGGCAGATTAGGAAGCTGAGCTCCACGTACTAGATCAATGTGATGTTGAATATCTCTCATAGGAGGCAATTCATTAGGTAATTTAGACTGGACTAGATCTGAAACTCCTCCAAAAGCGGCTGGATTCGATCTGAATTAGCTCCATCCTCCTACTCTTTCTCCTCTAATAATTGGTTCTTTGCCACCAAGACATGAAACTCTCGAGTCTCCTTAATTTCCCTCTCAAAATCTTGCCCACTATGGGTCAGCAATGTCTTTCCCTCCACTTTAAAAGTCTTTGGCCTATCAAAGCCTGCATTTGTGGGTTGCATGGTCACTTTCTTGCCTTTCCATTGGAATGAGACTATGTTATCTCTTCCCATATAAGTAATATCCTCGTCAAATTGCCATGGCCTTCCTAGGAGTATGTGGCTTGCATTCATGTCCACCACATCACAATAAACAGTAGCCTTGTAAGATTTTCCTATAGAAATAGGAACTTGACACATTTCAGTTACTCTCAAGGCTGGCCCATCAGTAAGTGAACCAATGGTGTAGGGATGAGGATGTTTCTCAATAGGAAGCTTCATGCGATCCACCAACTTTCTTGCCACTAAATTCTCATCACTGCAATTGTCTACAATCAAGTTGCACACCTTACCATTAATAGTGCAGAAGGATCTAAAAATGCTTCTCCTTTGTTGTGGCTCCTCGGTTTTAGATGAGCAAAGTATCTTCCTTACCATTAGACTAACTCTTTCCTAGGCAACTTCTTCAGCAAACTCTTCTTCTTCTCCCTCTTCTTTAAGCTCTTCCAAATCTTCTTCACCTTTCTTAAGGTAGTCCCCTTTTTCAGCAACATTGACCATCTTTCTCTTAGGACAATTACTAGAGATATGTCCAGGCTTCTGGCATTTATAACACATGTCTATTTTTGGTGGTGCATAAGGGTTGGAACCCTTAGGAAATCCTCTACTGCTGCTACTGCCACCTCCTACAAAAGGCTTCCTTTTTTCCACTCTTAGGTCTTCAGGGGAATTATCAATTTTCAATGTTTCAGCTAATGCTTTCCCCTTTCCTACCACTTCGTTTGGAATTTGTTGAGTTGTTCTCCTAGGGTATTCAAACCTCTTAGGTGCCTTTTCCATCCTTTCAGCTTTCAAGGCCAATTGGTAGGCCTCCTCTATGTTCCAAATAGTGTACATTCTAAGCCTTTCACTTATGGATGATCTTAATCCTCTAAGATACCTTGAAAGTTGCTGTATGTCGGATTCTTCAAGATTATTGCGTGCTGCCAACCTCAAGAACTCAGAATGATACTCCTCCACGCTCCTAGAACCTTGGACACAACTTTGATAAAGATCAAATAAGTGCAACTCATAATCAGGGGGTAAAAATCTAAGGAAAAGGGCTTGTTTCAATTTCCTCCAAGATCTAATTGGTGCTTTTCCATTCCTCTCCTAATTCTTTTGAAGATTACTCTACCAAACTTTAGCACTACTTTTTAATTTATAGCCTACAATTCTCACTAGTTTATCATCTGCGACTTCCATCATCTCTTGAAAACTTTCCACCTCATCAATCCAATCAAGAAACTCTTCAATGCTTAGATTTCCACTAAAGTAAAGGACCTCGACTTTAATCTTGTAATCATCTTTATCCTTTTGGCATCTTCTTGGTTGGTCTTGGTCTAGAATTTCTTCATCCGAACTATCTTCCATAAGAGTTATCTGATTCTGACCTTGAGCTCTCCTATTTTCTGCATTCCTTAGAAGATCAGATCTGCCAATAGGTTGGGATTGAGGTAAACCTCTGCCTTGAGCTCCATTAATTGGTATTCCTCCATTATTGGCTTGATTAAGGCCCATAATGGTTAGAAGTTGATCCATACGAGTCGCTAATCCATTAATAGCCTCCAAAACTTCGTTAAATCTTTGGTTATCTCCTTGTTAAGCAGTTATACTGGTTGGTCAAAATTGAAAACTTTTGGTTTGACCTGTTCAGGTTTTGGGTGAATTTTATGGGTTTTTTTTTTGGGTTGGTAGGGTTGGAAGATGGGTTAGAGGGTGTGACAGAAACAAAACTGAGGCAAGGCACTAGGAAAGAAATCCAGGAAAAAATTGGATTTAAATCTTTGATACCAACTGACACAGCGGAAGTAGTTAAGTAGAGATTTTAGGTTAATCTTTGAACCAAATCCAATCATAAAACTTAGGATTTAATCAACAAGAGAAAGACAATTTCTCTAATGAATTTTTTTTGTAGAAGCTTTTATTAAAGGCAATGTTTTTGATCCCCAAAACATTTGTTAAGCCTCCCTTTTATACTCCTAAAGTGGCACATGAGAGTCCTAATTCTACTGTGAAAACGATTGATTGAAATCCTTTTCTAAAGCTAACTTATTTCTTTTTCTTGCTGGACAAGAAAACCTACCTAGCTAGGAAAATTAAAATAAAATAAAACAAACAAATCCTAAAGGGTATATGCCAACATAACCAAATCCTAATAGGTCGAGGACAACATAAACAAATCCTTATGGGTTCAATCCTTTATTAGGAAGATTCAAGCTTTGGTATATACCCTTGAGTCAGCAGACTACAGACTGCAGATATTCTCACTAAAGCTCTACCTAAAGCAAGCTTTGAGAGCTTGAAGTCCAAGCTGGGTATGCTTGACATACATAACCTAGGTTGAGGGGGAGTGTGGAAATACGAGCAAGATTAGTGGGACTATTATCCCATGATTTTAGGAATGAGCAAGATCTGTGGAAATCCATAATTTATGGAATTAGTTAAATTAGAATGAAAGCTATGATTGATTTATAGCTAGTTGTTAAGATTGTTTCCTTGATTTAGGTAATCTGTTTAATTCTGTGATTAGGGTTGCTGTTTATTTATGCTATATATATGCCTTTGTTGGTTGTAATTGTAAGTCAAGAAGTCATGGAATAAATCAGAAAGCATTCCAAATTCTTCAGTTTTAGTCCATAAAGGGCCTTCTTCAACTTGTAAACTTTATCCCCCGTTTCTTTTTCAAATCCTAGAGGGACATCCACGTAAATTTCTTCATCTAAGTCTCCATGAAGAAATGCATTCTTTACATCATATTGTGAAAGCGGCCAATCAAAATGTGCTGCTAGGGATAGCAAAATCCTAACAGTGTTCATTTTTCCCACAGGTGAAAATTTCTTTTAATAGTTTACCCCATAAGTTTGAGTATATCCCTTAGCTACTAACCTTGCTTTATATCTCTCAAATGATCCATCAACCTTATACTTAGATGTAAAAATTCACTTACAACTGACTGTGTTCTTCCCTTTGGTCTATCCACAATCTCCCATGTCTGATTCTTTCCTAGAGCAGCCATCTCCTCTTTCATGACATTTCTCCACTCTTTTTGACAATGCCTCGGATACAGTAGTAGGGATAAAATGGTGTTGAGGCTGGTAATGAATTTTCTATGGTTTGGTGATATATTTTAGTGACACATAGTGAGACAATGGGTACATGGGTCTTTTGGTGCCTTCTCCACCGCCTTTTTTGATAACCATAGAAAGGTTCATGTCATCACTAAGTGGTTCTGTTGACTGTATGCTTAGGATTGGATCTGATCTTATCGTGGGGTTCTTGTCAAAGACTGAGTTGGATTCTTGAACTTGTTGCAAGTTCGGAACCGTCCTCCTAGTATATACCTGCAAAAATCTCAGAGCATTATGAATAGCTTGATCTGGAACTTGAGAAGATATAGTTTTAGGAACTTGGGTTGGATTCGGATTAGATTCTACAGAAGTAGGAATTGATGATGGACTTTGATTTGATGTAGGAACAAACTCTGATGGAGAACCAAGGAGTGATACTGACTCTACTGGACGACTAGGGAGGTCAAGGGTACAAGTACTCTCAAAAGTACTATCTTCTAGTAGGGATGTAGTCTCCCCTTGAAGTTTGGGCTGTTTGAAGTATGGTTGGTGTTCTATGAAATTCACATCAGTTGAAACATAAAGTTTTTTGGTTAGGATTTAGCATTTGTAGCCTTTTTGTATAGAAGAATAACCAAGGAAAACACACTTGTGCGCTCGGGGATCTAATTTTCCTTTTTGGTGGCTATGAATGTGAACAAAGGCTGTGCAACCAAACACCCTAGGAATGAGTCCATTAGAATTTCGAAACTCTGGATAAAAGGTTTTGAGGATCTCAATGGGACTTTTAGTGGATAAAACTCGAGAGAGCAATCTATTGATCATATGAGTAGCTATGAGGATGACCTCCTCCCAGTAAGATTTTGGAACATTTCCTTGAAAAGTAAGGCGCTAGTCACATTGAGTAAGTACCCATTTTTACGTTCAGCCACACCGTTTTTGAAAATATGGATCATGAATAATCCCTTGCTTTTGAAAATATGGAGTCATTGTGTGGTTGAAGTATTCCCTAGCATTGTTGAACCTAAAATTCTTAATTTTGACCCCAAATTGATTGTGAATCATAGAAAGAAAAGTAGGGATAACAGTGCTAACATTAGATTTCTGTTTTAGTAAGTAAAGCCAAGTAACCCGAATACAATCATCTACAAATGTAACAAACCATCTAACACTAGAAATGTTTGAAATAGGAGAAGGACCCATATGTCACTATGAATAAAATGAAAAGGTTTAGAACTTCTTTTATTGTTGATAGGAAAAGATATACGAGTGTATTTTGCCAACTCACAAAATTTCACAATGAAAATTTGAAATGTGTAATCCTTTGAACAAGTTAGGAACCATGAATTTAAGGACTCTAAATGTAGGAAGACCAAGGCGAAGATGATATTAGCCAAATGGTCTCTTTATTGGAGGAACTAAACAAAGACACATACAAATTATTCATAATATTCTAAGAAAAATCAAGGTGATAGAGGCCATTCTTTTCCTTTGCAAGTCCAGTCTTCCTCCCCGAGCCCTGATCCTGCAAAACAAAATAAGTTGGAGCATTAAGATCATGAGTAAGTTTTTTGATTGACCCAAGGTCGGTTGATAATTTTGGCACATGAAGTAGATTTTTAAGAGTGAGGGAAGGTGTGACCGTGATGTTTCCTACTTGCAATGGTAGCTAAGGATCCATTTGCCACCATGATCTTCCTATTACTAGGGCAAGGGTTATAGGCATTGAAAAAACGTGATGAATGAGTCGTGGTATGTGGTTCCAAAATCAATTATCCATGAATTGTTGTCGGTTTTATCTGAGACATTCATGCAAGTGAAGTATGAAGCTTACCTGAGAGAGCCAATGAAGAAGCCCCAAATGGTTTTTCATGGAAATCTAGCAAGTTTTTTAGTTTTTCTATCTCCTCATTGCTGAATTCGACATTGTCCACCTTTACTTCCTCATTGAATTGTTTTGCTGAGTGAGCTCAAGGTTGATTTCTTTGTTGGAACTTTGGTTGCCCTCCACGGTTTCCCCACTCATGACTTGGAGGTTTACCATTTAATTTCCAGCATCTTTCTTTGGTATGTCTCAGCTTCTTGCAATATGTACACCACAAGTTGTCTTTGTTATCCTTCAACTGAGGATTTTTGTCAGTCCTCCCTATCCCTTGTTGATCTCCTTTTGTTGCTAGTGCAGTCCCTTCAGTTGTTGGAACTCCGAGTGTGATGTTTCTTCTACTCTCCTTAGCTCTAATTAATGAGATTGTCTCTTCCAATGACGGCATCTCTTCTTTACCAACAATTTGGACTCTTACCTGGTCAAATTCTGGGTTCAAACTGGCCACAATGATCATACACCCTATCTTTCTCAATAAAATTCTTTAGGATTGGGGCATCCTCCGCAAACTTCATCTTAAATACTCGATAATGATCAGAAGATCGGCATATTCTGTAACAATCTTATCTACTTGTTTTGCTGCCCCAGTTTTGATTTTTACTTCATAAATTCTGGCTGCATCACGATCCTTTGAATAGGTAGGCCGGATAAACCCCAAATCTCCTTTTCAAAAGCAAGAAACGTGCAGGTGTCACTAATGGTAGGATCCATCGAGTCCCAAAGCCATGACATAATCATTGAATCCTCTTGCTTTTCTGGTCTATTGGTTGTGATACGGCTAAGTCTTTCTTTACCCTTTAGGCATGTACGAATGAACTGAGACCACTTTAGATAGTTGTTTCCATTGAGTCGATAGGAAGCTCTATTATTTTGTAACTCACCAGTTTTTTGGACAGAATTTACCTCCTCTAAGATGGAAGTTTCGATTGTAGACACAGTGAAGGAATAGAAGGTTTAAAAATAGAAGACTCTGGAAAAAATTACGGCAATTAAGGGTGTGAAAAATTAGAGAAAAACTAACAACAACGAAGTCTGTACGGCGGTAGAACTTTGACAAAGAAACCTTAGAGCTCTGATATCATATTTAAGAAGATTGAGAGGAAAAATTCTTTATTTCTCTCTTACTCTTTTGGGTTTCAATGCATCAGAATATATACAGTAAGTATTAGATACACAATAGGAAATACCTAATTTAAAAATAGGGAAAATCTTAACTAAAATCCCTCAAATTAAGGGATATCATTAACACCCCTAATATCTATCAAATAATAATAGCATTTACAGCTAATATACATCTCGACAAAAACATTATATGGATCCATATTGTACCTTAATTTCACTTTATGTTCGATTAGGTGAAATTTCAATTCATTTAAAACTAAATGACAGCGTCGTAGTTTGTCCATACCATATCTAGCCATCTTAGTTAATTATCATTTAGACACTTTTTCAAAAGGTTTTGCATACAAAATTTGAGGGGCATTTAAGTGCCATTTTCCTACTTATTTTAGTTTCTTTTTCACTTTCATAAATTGTATCTTTGAGAAGATGCTCAAATCCTTTTGATTTTCTTGCTTACGTATAAGAAGATGAGGTAAAAATTATAGGTTCTATCCACTTCTTTCTTTGATAACCTTTACTTATGTATAATGGTTTATTTGCATGCTGATCTCTGTGAAATACTACGTATTTAGTCATTATGCGAAACATAAGGGGCCGTTTGGTTTCACTTTTGTTTTTCTGTTATAGTTTTTAGTTTTTATTTTCTATTTTTAGTTTCTGTTTTTCTTTCAAATAAAACAAAAACCTGTTTGATTGTTAATATCAATTTAGTTATATTTTTATTATTGATGATAATTAAGTATTAGATAAAACTTAACGATAAATTATTTTTAATTAATTACATTTATTTTAATCTCTTATATAATATTTATTAATAAATTATCAATAAAATTATTTTAAAATAAATAATTTAAAAATTAAATTTTATTTTAAATATATTTTAAATATAATTATATTAATTATATTTAATTTAATTATAAAAATTAATTAAATTAATCATAATTTTTATTAATAATTAATTTAACTTAATTAAATATATAATATTAAATTAAATTATTCATAATTCTTATTAATAATTAATATATCAAATAATTAAATAATATATATCTAGTTTATGAAAAAAACAAAAATTGAAACCAAAAACCACTTTTGGTGGTTTTCATAAATTTTGGGGCCGTTTGGTTCTACTTCTGTTTTTCTGTTGTAGTTTTCAGTTTTCAGTTTTTAGTTGTCGTTTTCAGTTTTTTGTTTTTGTTTTCCTTTCAAATAAAAACAAAAACTGGTTGGTTGTTAATGTTAATGTAGTTATATTTTTATCACTAATAATAATTACATATTAAATAAAACTTAAAGATTAATTATTTTTAATTAAATAAAATAAATAATTTAAAAATTAATTTTTTTAAAATTAATATTTATTTGAAATATATTTTAATTATAAATCAAATTTTATTTTATTAAAATAAATTTTAATTTTTAATAAAATAAGATTATGAAAAGAAAAAGAAACAAACATAAAAAAAACACTTTTTATGGTTTTCATAGTTTTTGAAAACTGGAAGAAACCAAACTAAAAAAAAAACTAAAAACTCAAGCAAACAGATTTTTTTACTGAATTTGAAAACAAAAATAGATAACCAAAAATAAAAATGAAAACAAACACCCCCTTTGAAAACTGGAAGAAACCAAAACCAAGAACAGAAACTAAAAACTCAAACAAGCAAGTTTTTTCACTAAATTTGAAAATAAAAATAGAAAATCAAAAACATGAACAGAAACAAACAAGCTCAAGTCTCATGCAATCACCAATAGGAAATCCAATATTGTCTCTAGTTCTATTAGTGGGGACTTCTCTCTTTCTTTTCTGTAAGCATGTTCTGAATGTTGTTTCTTAGTCTCATTTATGATAGGAACTTCGAAAATTTGACCACTAGATGACCGTATATTTTATATTGCAGATGACTGTAGTAGAAGCTAGTGTTGGGAAAAAGAAGATAAGCCCACCAGATGATTCCTCACAGTTGAGTTCTGAAGTAGCCTTTTTGTTAAATGAGGGAGTTGCAACAAACACCACAGGAAATGTTTTTATTCCCAAGGTAGAATTCTATTTCCTTTGTTGTCAGGTGTTGGTTATTTGATTTGGCTTAATCCTTTCATAACATTGCTGAATGGCCTAGGTTCACACTTTTATTTGATTTTTTGACTCCCAATTTTACCATATTTTGATCATCAATCAACTTGTTCCTCCTACTGTCAAGGCAATTGCTAGATTTAACTAATTTTGGTGTATATATAAATTGTTTATTGTATTACTTTTGCAGGATGGTGGAGATGTGGAAATTTCTGGAGCTCCAACAGAAAAGGCAATTCTTTCTTGGGCAGTCAAGGCACACTCTTTCACCACTCAGTGTCTATTAGATTCATATGCGTATTTGTGAAGTTAATTGCAGTTAACAAATGTTTTTGTTCTTGCCTTTTTTTCCACCAGTTGGGTATGAAGTTTGATGTTATCAGATCAAGGTGTGAAGTCCTTCATGTTTTTCCCTTCAACTCAGAGAAAAAGCGAGGTGGTGTTGCCATTCGAATGGTAATGTCTTCACTCCAAGTTTGCCTTAGAATTGATGATAAAGCTTTATGTAGATTACAACCTTGTTCTATTGACTACTGTAACTAAATCCTAGTTTAGGGTATTGCTTATTCTTTCTTTTAGCATTTTGGAAGAAATTCTTTCCCATAAATTAATACCTATGTGTATGTAGTGACATGTTATATTGCTACTTCATGAGTTGTATGATAGTAGGTGCATTAATGTTATTTTAAAATATGTTTTTTTTTGAAAAGGTTGGCATTTAAATGTTGAAGTACTAAAGATGTTAAAATGTTGTAGATATTAATGTTGCAATAGAGAGTGGAGAAGTTAGAAACATAAATATTAAAGATAAACTAACAAGTCTTTGACGTCCTTGATTTTAATCTACCTTGACCTAGGATAACATCTTAACCATGCTATAATCTTCTTTCTAAAAAAGGTTCACAAACCCTTTTTTTTTTTTCATCACTACATTCTTATGTTTTATATACTAAAGATTGTTATTTTTTGATGAACTTTTCCCGTCGACTTTTTTAGGACTCTAAAGTCCACATACATTGGAAGGGAGCAGCAGAGATAGTTTTGGCCTCATGCACAAGATATCTTGACTCAAGTGGTTGCTCGCAGTTGAGTGATGCAGATAAGGTTAGGAATTGGGTTATGTTATTTAAAATGATGTATTCCATTCATGAAGGTAAAATAAATAAAGAAATAAGAATGCCATTCATAAGCTTTATGAGCACCATGCAAATGTCAAGGATATTTGTTAGGATCTTCAGGAGAGAGAGAGAGAGAGGATTATTCTAGAAGGAGTTAGTTATAACCGTATGTACCTAGGGAGGTTATAAAAGGGGGGAATAGAAGTAGGGAGGGTTAAGGAGAATATTTGTGAGAAGAGTGACAGAAGGATTACCACCTTCTGAGGAGCAAATCTGCTCTGGTGGGGAGAAATACTATATTTCTCTACGATAGTGGTGTATACACCATAGTTATACTGCAATAATATAGTAATACTCTATTAGTCTAAGGTCAGGTTCCTATCAATATTCAAATGAAAATAAGGAATATTACTTCTGTGGAGAACTATGCAATAGATCACTTGTAGTTCATATTTACATTCGTTTGAAATTTCTAAGTTAACTGTTGCTTTCTATTAATTGCCTGAAGTAAGAAGAATGACACAAAAACTATTAGATATTTTTCTATATGAGATCTGTCAAGATAATTTGTATTACCTTTGTAATGAACTATGTATTGGTAAAAACTTACCCAAGTCCCCTAGCAGGAATTTTTCAAGAATGCAATTGATCTCATGGCAGAACGTAGCTTGCGATGTGTTGCCATTGCATATAGGCCATATGAATCAGATAAAGTTCCTATTGATGAAGAGGGCTCAGGAAAGTGGAATTTACCTGAAGACGACCTTATTTTGCTTGCCATTGTGGGTATTAAGGTATAACATATCTTTATATGTGATTTTTTTCTCCTTTGCTCTCTCCTTCTCTCTGTATATATGTGTGTGTGTGTGTGTGTGTGTCTACACACAAGAAAGTTATCATTTTGAAGTTACATGTTCATTTTTTTCTATGTTTGGGTAAATAATTTGAGAAGCATCATCGGTTTTCATACTATGAAAAGCTTAAGTTATATATGTAGTGGGACAATAATATGGTGCCTCAGATCCAATATATTTGAATTTAAATATAGTTCTATTTTGAACTTTACGTCCTTGTCACCTTTGCCATAAACTCAGTTGCTTCTACAGTGTACACTTTTAACTAATTTAATGTTCTTCTATAGGATCCTTGTCGTTCAGGTGTTAAAGATGCAGTAAGAGTGTGCACTGAAGCTGGTTTAAAGGTACTGTGAAATTTTATATCATTTTTGTTGGCCAAATGTATCTTGAGTATATTTAAAGATTTTTTTCATATCTAATAGCTCAATTGTCTTGCCCTTTTTGATGTAGGTGTTTTTCCTTTATTTAAGCAATAGACTATTAAAAACAGAGAATAAATTATGAAAATGGGGAATACATATTTCCTGTATTGATATACAAGTATTTAAAGACGTTTACTAGAAACAGAAAAGGCAGTTAATCTTCCTTATTATGAATTAAATAATACTTCCTAAAATTTTGCTCACAAATCTGTCAACTATCTAAATATAGCACATAGTGAAATGTTACACATAATTACATATATTTAAAATATCTTTCAACACTCTCCCTCAAGCTGGCATGAATATATCGCTTCCAGCTTAGTAACTAAATTCTTATATCATGCCTTAGGAAGTTATCTGGACAGTATAACTATTGTTTGGCCCTCAATAGGCATGTAAGACAAGGTATCACGCCATTTTCTATCTTCTCCTTTATGAAATGCTTGTCCACTTCTAAATGCTTTGTCCTTGTATAGAAATGGATTTTGAGCTATAGAGCACAACCTTGTTATCGCAATGGACTTTGATAGGCATTGGTATAGGAATCTTGAACTCTTCTAGGAGTCTTTTTATCCATAATACTTCACAAAATCTATGAGCCACAGAGCAAAACTCTCCTTCAGCACTGCTCTTTGCCACCATACTTTGTTCTTCAATTCTCCAAGTAACCAAATTTCCCCTACAAAAGTGTAATAACTTGATGTGGATCATCTATCATTCACATTGCTTGCCCAATCTACATCAACATAGGCTTCTACCTAAAAATGACCTCTATTTTTGAAAAAAATGTCCTTTGCCTAGAGTCCCTTTGAGGTATCTCAAAAGTGAGTAGGTCTAGGTGAATGCACAAACTGTCTTACAACGCTAAATGCGAAAGCTATATTAGGTCTAGTGTGGCCAAATAGATTAGTCCCCCAACTAATCTCTGATAACAATCTCGGTTCACTAATTCACTAGCTGCTATTGTTTTCAATTTTACATTAGGCTCGGTTGAAGTATTTGCTCCCTTACATCTTGTTATTCCCATTTGTTTGAGCAAATCAAGTACGTATTTGCGTTCGTTGACAAAAGTTTGCTCCTTGAATCTTGTGAACTCTATTCCAAGGAAATATTTTAGCTTTTCCAAGGCCTTGATATCAAACTCAGCCTCAAGTTTCCTCTTCAAGTTATTGATCTCAAGGGAATCATCCCCAGTCACAATTATGTTATCTACATATACTATCACGATAGCCACTTTACCTTTGATGGAATGTTTGTAGAACAAGTTGTGATCATCTTGGCTTTGTGAGAATCCATGTCTCCTAATAACATCTCCAAGACACTCAAACCAGGCTCCAGGCGATTGCTTTAGTTCATATAAAGCATTTTTTAGTTTGCACACTTTGTCTCTTCTAAGTTTTTCTTCAAATTCGGGTGGTAGATCCATATATACTTCTTGCAAATCTCCATTCAAAAATGGATTTTTAATATCAAATTGTGAAGTGGCCACTTGAGGTTGACTGCAAGAGAAAGAAGTGTTTTGATAGAGAATTTTAACAATAGGAGTAAAAGTTTCTTGGTAGTCAATACCATGAGCTTTAGTAGATCTTTTTGCTACCTGTCGCACTTTGTATCTTTTGACACTTCCGTCGGCTTTACACTTTAATGTGAACACCCATTTGCACATAACTGTCTTCTTGTCTTTAGGTAGGTCAATGACACTCCAATTATTATTTTTTCTAAGAGCATTCATTTCTTCCATCATAACTAATTTTCAATTCGGATCAATCAATGCTTTCTGAACAGCCCTTGGAGCAGACAGGTTAGAAATCCTGGACACAAATGCTCTGAGTATTTGACATTTTTTCATATGATAATTATTGTACAGTAGGATGTTTAGTGCATGTTCGGGTTCCTTTTCTTAATGCAATTGGAAGATCAAGATTAGATGAACAAAAATTCGGTAAATCATCAGATTGAGGAGGAATAGAATTAGAAGGAAGGTTACTCTGAGTTGTAGAACCATCATTCAGCGAAGTACTTCTCCTCGTCTCTTTGGTAAAATAATAGCTGGCAAAGTAGGATTAAGATAACTGCCATTAGTTTTCATATTTTCAACTAAAGGCATAGATATTTTTGGAATAGGTTAAGTTTCCTAAACATAATTTTCTTCTAATATGTTCTCCCCCTGAGGAAATTTATTTGGAAATAAGTTTGATCTTTAACAAAGCTTATATCCATGCTTTCAAATATTTTCTTTGTGACTGGATTAAAACATTTGTAGCCCATTTTATTAGATGCATAGCCAATGAAAACACATATTTCAGCTTTTGCATTTAGTTTTGACCGAAGAATATGTGGCACATGCACATAACAAGTGCAACCAAACACTTTTAAAGGAAGATCAGTGGTTATCCTAGAAGTAGTAAAGGAATTTTTTAGTACCTGTAAAGGTGTTTCAAATTTCAAAACTTGAGATGGCATTCTATTAAGTAGCAAGCAATCAAGAGTGCATTACTCCAGAGATATTTAGGAACATTCATTGAAAAACATGAGTGCCAATTATCTTCAAGTAAATGTCTATTTTTTTCTTTCGGAAATACCATTTTGTTGTGATGTATCATGACAAGTGGATTGGTGAATAATACCTTTTTCTTGAAGGAATGTTCCTAAATACTTGTTGGAATATCTTGTCCCATTATTGGTCCTTAGAATGTCAATTTTTGTTTGAAATTGATTTTCAGTCTTAACGAAAAACTCCTTAAACCATTGTTCAACTTTAGATTTTTGCCAACAAATAAACCCATCATACTCTTGTATGGTCGTCAATAAATGTTAGAAACCATTTTTTGCCAAAAAGTGTATTAACTTTGGATGGGCCCCAAACATCATTATGAAAATAGTTTTGAAGTTGAATAAGATTTTATTGGAAAAGAAACATATCTTTAGCTAAATGACAAGCTTTGCAACGAAATCTTGGGCAATCAATTTGTTTAAACAATTCAGGAAATAAATGTTAAGATATGGAAAACTAAGATGTCCTAAATTTTGAATGAAGATTCTGGATGAATTAATCTTCTTATTTGAAATCAGAATTGGTACATGATATATATTCACACTTCTACATAACTAAATAAGGAAACTATCACCTATAAAATAGTAACACAATAAAGACAATAAGGACTGATTTCCTAATATCTACAAAATAAGAAACTAACTACTAAACACTCTCCCTCAAGTTGGGTTGTACATGTTGTACATGCCTAGCTTGCTATATAATCTCTCAAAGTTAGGCCCTTGAAGAGCCTTCGTTAGAATATCTACACACTGCTCCCGAGTTGGAGTGTATATTACTTGTACTTCAGAATTCTCTATCTTCTCTGCAATGAAATGTCTATCAATCGTAACATGCTTTGTTCGATCATGATGAACTGGATCCTTTGCAATACTGATGGCTGCTTGGTTATCACATTTGAGCTTAACAATCTTTCCAAATTCTATACCAATTTTGCCATTACTCGCCTGATTTATATCCCTTCACAAATTGTAACTGCAAGTGCTCTTAGCTCTGATTCAGCATTGCTCCTGGAGACGACAGACTATTTTTTACTTCGCCAAGTCACAAGATTTCTCCATATAAAGGAACAATAACCTGTAGTTGATTTGCTATCTATCTGACTCCTTGCCCAATTCGCATCAGAGTACAACATTACATCTCGGTCGTCAGTTTTTTAAAATAGTAACCCCTTTCCAGGAGTCCTCTTTAGATACCTAAGAATCTGGTATATTCCCCCCATGTGTTCTTCCATCGGATTGTTCATGAACTGACTAATTGTGCTCACTGCAAAACCAATGTCTGGTCGAGTATGGGAAAGATAAATGAGTTTCCCTACCAGACGTTGGTATCTCGCTTTATCCACTGGGACTCCTCCACGCCTGAGCTTTTTCTTGGAGTCCATTGGAGTGCTTGTTGGTTTACAACCAAGCATACCATTTTCCTTTAGTAAGTCTAAGGTATATTTGCGTTGTGAAACGAATTTACCTTTCCTTGATCGAGCCACTTCCATTCCTAGAAAGTACCTAAGAGGAGCAAGATCTTTGACTTCAAAATCTTCAGCCAATGCTTGTTTGATCCTTGCTATCTCTTTACATCATTTCCAGTTAGAATGATGTCATCCACATAGACAATAAGTACAACCAACTTATTTACTGAGGAACGCTTCACAAACACTGTGTGATCAGCTTGGCATTGGGTAAAACGTGTCCTTTTATTGACTTTAAGAATCGTCCAAACCATGCTCTTAGAGTTTGCTTCAAACCATATAAAGAATTCAACAGTTTACACACCTTTCCACTGCGATGATTCTTCTAGATCCCAGATGGAATCTCCATGTAGACCTTCTCTTCGAGATTCCCATTTAGAAATGCATTCTTGATATCCAATTGATGAAGTGACCAGTCTAAGTTTGCAGCCAAGGACAGAAGTATCCGAATAGTATTAAGTTTAGCAACTGGAGCAAACGTCTCTTGATAATCAATTCCATAGGATTGGGTGAAACCCTGGGCAACCAACCGCGCCTTAAGCCATTCAATGCTTCCATCTGCCTTGTGCTTCATAGTGAATACCCATTTGCAGCTTATTGCTTTCTTTCTTGGTGGAAGATTTGTAATAGACCATGCACCATTTCGTTCCAAAGCACTAATATCCTCTTGAATTGCTTGTTTCCAACTTGGATGACCAAGGGCCTCTTGAATATTAGTTGGAGTTCGAACTTCATCCAGTCTTGAGAGAAATGCTTGATAAGTCCCTGACAAATTCCTATAGGAAATAAAATTTTTTAATTGGATGTTGAGTACATGTCCGAGTACCTTTCCTTCGGGCAATGGGCAATTCCAAATCTTCTTCTATTTGAATCTCCTCCTACTCTTGCTCATTCTTTCTTCCTGTGTGAGTTTCTACAGTTGTTGGATCTGATTCAGAATCTTGGACAGGTCTGAAATGTGGCATGAACTCAACCTCCTTCTGAGCTTGCCTCTGCTTTCTTGAGTAAACCTGTAGTTCCTTAGTTGTTGATTGAGGCACAGGTTTGTTAGGACACACCGGTGAAGATGATAAATTAGGTACAGAAGGAATCGACTCACAAGTTGGATTCAAGGAGGGATGTTCAAATGTAGGCTGACTTGGAAACGTGGGTTGACTTGGAATAGATTTAGAGTTTGGTGGCTGATCACTTGGAGCAAGCGGGGAATTTTGTTCAAGCAAGGAATCTCAACTCCAAGATTGAAATTCTACTATGGTCTGCCTTTGAATTTTAGTCTTGGAAAAAAAAAACTATTTTCAAAGAATGTAACATCCATGGTTTCAAACATTCTCTGAGTAGTGGGACAAAAACATTTATACCCATTTTTGTTTATGGAGTAGCCAATAAAGACACTTTGTGGATCGTAGATCAAGTTTGCTTCTATTGTGTGGATAGACATGAACAAAGGCTAAGCATCCAAATACCTTTGGAGGCAGATTGGATAATAGAAACCAGGCATGAGGAACGAGATTAATAAGGACTTGACGAGGTGTTTGAAACTGAAGAACTCGAGATGGTAGTCTATTGATGAGATATGCCGAAGCAAGGATAGCTTCCCCCCATAAGTATTTTGGTACATTAGTGGAGAACATAATGGAGCGGCTACTTCCAACTAATGTCTATTTTTTCTGTCCGCGACTCCATTTTGTTGCGGAGTATTGACACATGAACTTACTTGGACTTTCCCTTGCTTAGATATATATTCTCCCAGGATAGAGTGGAAATATTCCCTAGCATCATCAGACTTTAGGATTTGGATTTTGGAACCAAATTGAGTTTGAACTATGGTATTGAAAGCTTGGAATATTCTGTCAACCTTAGATTTTTCTTTCATAAGAAATACCCAAGTAAGTCTTGTATGGTCATCAACAAAAATCACAAACCACCGTGCTCCGTTATTGTTTTTGACTCGTGAAGGTCCCCAAATATCACTATGAACAAGGGAAAAAGGTTTTGATGGTTGGTAAGAAATCCCTGGATAGAGAGATCTAGTATGCTTTGCAAGTTGACATATCTCACATTTGAAAATTTTTGAATTTTTATTGATGAACAAATGGGGAAATAACTTTCCAAGATATAAGAAAATAGGATGTCCTAATCGATAGTGCCACATCATGATCTCACTGTCTTTATTGATGCTAGATTAACTTAAAACACAAGCAGATAGACTTGTAGCAGCTACTAGGGCCTGTCCAAATTCAGGTGGCTTGAGGAGCTATAGTCCATGACACATCTTAGCACTGGCAATCTTCCTCTTCGAACCCAATTCCTGAAAAACACACATTTGGAAAGAATGTTGTTAACCAATGGTTGTCACGAGCCAATTTACTGATGGAAATTAGATTACAATCAAGATTAGGAACATAAAGCACAAATTTAAGAATGATTCCAAGTGATATTTGAATTGATCTGGTCCCGGCCACTTTAGATAAAGTGCCATTAGCAATCTTCACTGTGAGATTAGGGTGACATGCTTGATATTCAAAGAAAAGTGTCCCATCTCCTGTCATATGATATGATGCTCTTGAGTCAATGATCCACTGTTTTGATTGTTGCTGAACAACACTCTGACAAAACACCCTACTGTTGAAACAGCAACAAGTTTAGCATGTCTAGTTGCTCCTTGGTGAAGGGACTGGATTTGGTTGTTCACTGCTGTTCCCAGTGACATTGGCTGAGTTTGCACGGTTATCTTGGGCTGATCTTTTTGGCTTCCAGGCTGCCGGTTTTCCATGTAACTTCCAACATGTCTTCCTTGTATGACCTGGTTGAGAGCAATGGTCACACCAAGGCTGCCCCTTTCTTGGCTGGCGATTATCTAGTGGTGCTGGAGATTGTGAACTACGAGTAACAAACCCAGATCCATCTGGGTTTGGAGGTGGCGGCTAATTGCCTAGCATTACCTTCTTTCTACTTTCTTCCCGACGAACTTTTGAAAACGTCTCTCGGAGACTTGGAAGAGGTTTTGTTCCGATTATTCTTCCTCTAACATCATCTAAACTTTTGTTCAGACCAAGCAGAAATTTAAAAATTCTTTTTTGCTCCACTATCTTACGATATAATCCATTGTCCTCCGGACACTTCCACTCATAAAACTCAAACATATCTAATTGCTACCAATGACGAATTAGAATATTAAAATGCTACGTTACTGTTAATTCTCCTTGACGAAGATCATGGAGAACCGTCTCCACCGCGAAGAGTTCTGAAGTATTTTCAGAACTGGAGTAAGTTTCTCTCACTGCCGCCCATATTTCTTAAGTCGTTTCATATAGGAAATAATTTTCACCAATATCCATGTTCATGGAGTTTATGAGCCATGACATGATTTGGTGATTTTTGGCCTTCCACTTCTTGTAGTTCAGATCAGTTTTCTCAGGAATTGGAACTTTGCCAGTCAGGTAATCTTCTTTTCCTCTGCCATAGGTGAACTTCCGGACAGATTGGGACCACTGAAGAGAGTTCTGTCCATTGAGTTTATGACTTGTGATTAGAACAGACAGATTCTCACATGTTCCAGAATTTCCAGAACTGGGTTGGACCGGATTTGGGTTGGAAGGAGAAGATGTCTCAGAGACGGAATTGGCTGCTTCATTTGCCATTTCGGATTTTGTTTTTCAGAGAGAAAAGAGAGAAAAAAATTGAGATTTCAAAAAAAAAATTGAGAATTCCGGGATGAGAAGGATGTCGAAATGTGAGGATGATGGCTAGGGTTTCCTAGGCTTTGATACCAGGAAGATTCTGAATGAATTAATCTTCTTATTTGAAATCAGAATTGGTACATGATATATACACACACTTCTACATAACTAAATAAGGACACTATCACCTATAAAATAGTAACACAATAATGACAATAAAGGCTGATTTCCTAATATCTACAAAATAGGAAACTAACTCCTAACTTTGAGGACTAAATATTTGACAGTGTAGGTTACTTTTGTATCATGCATGCTGGTTTTGGGAAGTTTACAGTTGACTTGAGCCTCTAGAATGGCCAGGACTGACCCTTCTACAGAACCAGTTATAACTTTAGATTTCTTTGCCCAGCATCACATGTCCCAACTCTCTTCTCCTCACCTCTGCAAATACTTCACTAATTGAAGGCAGATGTTTTCTTCCAATAATTCGGCCACGAACTTCATCTTATTCATTATCAGACCTGCAAAAAAAAAAATGAAGATTCAGCTAGCATCCACTATCTTCTTGTAATGATTGCAATCATTGGATGATTTCCACTCATAATCATTGAATAAGTCCAGGTTTTGCCAAACCCTTTTAAGAGAATTAAAATGAGTTGTCATAGAATTCTCACCTTGACAAATTTCCCCAAGTCGTATGTTAAGTCGTAAACTTGGAATTGATTTCCTAGGTCTGAATACATCTTAGAGATGTCCCATAGTTCCTTTGCTGTAGAGTAACAGATGTAGTTTGCACCTATCTCTTCAGCCATGGAATTGACCAACCATGTCATCACCATTGAGTTTTCAGTGTCCCAAGCGGCATAGGTTGGATCCTCCACATTAGGCTTCTTAATATCTCCTATCTTGCCTCTCCCTCTAATATACATGCGAACAGATTATGACCATCGAAGAAAATTGTCACCATTTAGTCGGATTGTAGTAATCTGAATAAGATGGTTTTTGGATGAGTTTCAGATGGTTTGAAGTTCTAACTAAGGTGATTGGGAAGGCTTGTTTGTCCCAGACGTGATCTCAGACATTTTTAAACAAGATTCAACCCTAGCGTTTTACTTTCTACTCTGATGCCATAGAGAATAAATTATGAAAATGGCTGAACACATATTTCTTGTATTGATGTACAAGTATTTAAGGACCTCTGTTAGAAACAAAAAAGACAGTTAATCTTACTAATTAAAATGAAATAATGTTTCATAAAATTTTGCTCACAAATTTGTCAACTGTCTAAATATAGCACATAATCAAATATTATACATAATTACAAATATTTAGAATATCTTTCAACAACTATAAATCTACAGAATTGGGGAAATGGATAATTTATATAATGAATTGTTCTACAGGTACGCATGGTCACTGGAGACAATCTTCAAACGGCAAAATCCATAGCTTTTGAGTGTGGAATTCTTGATTCAAAAATAGATGCTACTGAACCAAGTATCATTGAAGGAAGGATATTTCGTGCATATTCTGAGAAGGAAAGAGAACTAATTGCAAAAAAAATTACGGTATGTTTGTAAGATATTAAGGTAGTTTATGATCGTGTCCAGTAATCAGAAAATTTTCTCAAAATATAGGCTTATTATCGTTCCTTAAGATGTGAGTTTGCAAGTTTTGGCCTTTTGAGGATGTGAGATGCAAATTTATAGTTAATTATTTGTAGGTGATGGGAAGGTCATCCCCTAGTGACAAGCTTTTACTTGTGCAAGCCCTACGTAAGGGAGGGGAAGTTGTGGCTGTGACCGGAGATGGGACAAATGATGCACCTGCACTTCATGAGGTTTAAATCTCTGTTTTTGTTAAATCAAGGTTTGATAAATACTGGGGACAGAATGTGGAAGACAAGCATGCACAGATGTAGACTTGTGTATAAATATTCAAGCACTATCTGTGCACAATTGATTTTTTATGACTACATTATCATCATGAATCAATATGACACTTCTCTTTTGTGCAACTATCTTGTACCCATGGACTTTTTAATTGCATGCAAATGTCTTGTTCACGTTTATACAAGGATTTTTTGTAGTCCTACGCATCTTAAATGGGTATTTGATTTGAGATTTAGATATGTGAAAGAAGTATATGAGCTACCCTGCTTTCTTTGCCATGCCATAATATGGTTGCAAAATATGCTAGTGCCTTGACAAGTTAGTGCGTGCACATGAAATTGTATTAGTTTTCAGTGTGCTATATGCATGAATCTCTCCATTTCATTGCAAATGGCAAAATTGTTTAGAATGATTGATCTCGCATTCTGGTATATCTTATTGTTTGCAGCCTCAGATGACACAAAACGCATCTTGATTATGATATATATACCATATAATTATCTGCTTGACTATGCTATGTACTTATCATTAACAATTATACCATTACCTTCTTGTATCTTTAGGCTGATATAGGCCTTTCAATGGGCATCCAAGGGACTGAAGTGGCAAAAGAAAGCTCAGATATAATAATTTTGGATGATAATTTTGCTTCAGTAGTTAAGGTATATTATTCCTTTCACAAAGAAATAAATTCAGTGACTTTCTTGGACAGAGAACCCAAGTCAAATTTACTTTGATCTTGAGGAAGAAAATTTTGTATATGTTATATTTAGGGATATAACTTGATATACTAAAAAATGTCTACTAAATCATGTTATGAATATTATCTACTTGTGTTAAACTCTATTATTGAAAGCTTGTCTGTCCTTGCTCTTTGTGTATGTATATGTGTGTCTTCTTTCTTGTCGAGGGAAAAAAAGAAGTAACAAACATAGATAGTGTACTTATTACCAGGGCATAGAAGGTTAACACTAAGGTTTGTAGGTCGAAAATCAGAAGGGTGACTTCCATTTCTGTCGCTGAGAAGTCTTTGGAATTTACATAATTAGACACATTGGTTATCTTCTAATACATGCTTAGGAATGGGAGTTCCTAATAACCACGAGCTAATATAAATAAGAGATGCAATTTCTCATGGGAAGAATGTATATTAACTGGTTTACCCCAGGAAAGATCCTACACAAGTTCTAAATAGAAAATTGATGTTTTCACATTTAGAAAGCACATCTTTTAAGATTCAGCTGAAAAGATGGCTATTTTTCTTTGAAGTGGAAAAGGTTGATCTGAAGCAATTCAAAAGATGATAGGAGATTTATTAACTTAGGGATCTAGCTAAGCTATATGCCTTGATTACTTTGCAATAATTTGATCTACTTTGAACTTTGTATTAATGTAGGTTGTTCGATGGGGCCGTTCTGTGTATGCTAACATTCAGAAATTCATCCAGTTTCAACTTACTGTTAATGTTGCAGCCCTTGCGATAAATGTAGTTGCAGCCATCTCTTCTGGAGATGTTCCTTTAAATGCAGTACAGGTTAACATCTGATCCTCTCATTTGTTATCTTATATCCTTTTACTTTCTCTCCTGTCCCAGAGCATATCTTTTTATTCATATTATTGTATATGCCATAATAATGATTAATTTATAAAAAAATAGTTATGAAGAATGTAAATCAGAATTTTCTCTGTGAATTTTTTTTAAATTTCTGGTGATTTTATCATAGTCCAAATTATGTTATCTACAAAATGATATTAAGGATAAACAAACTTCAGTCCCCATAATGTGATGTGTTTGACAAAGGCTACTTTTAGATTGTTGTGTCCTTAATAAGGGTTACATTGAACTGACATGCTGTACAAAAGTTAATGTAGAGAATGATAATTTCTTAAAACATTTTTTTCAAATCTGAACTAATTTATAATCCATTTATTATCTGTAATTACAATTTCAAGTAGCAATTGACCTTTGGAATCGTGTATGTCATACAAATTCCTGATAATGTTGACAGAATGAACTACATTGAAATGTTATGGTTTGTTGGAGTGCTTAAATGATAAAAATGAAATAGTAGGAATGGAACAGGAATTGAAATTCAAAAATTTATTTTCTTCAATGATGTTATAGGGAGTAGAATGGAAAACAGAGGATAAGTGGATGTCTCTAAATATGATGCGAATTGTTTATTTTGGAAATATGTCTTATCAATGGATTATTGCCCTATTATGGAGTAAAAATGAAGACAGACTATTCTGCATACCTTATTATTATTTCAGAGAAAAGGACCTTTTCATGATCCAAACATACTCCTGAATTCTCAGTTTTTCTCCTGAATGACTTTCTGTTGGTTGAGTTGAAACATTGGAGCAGTCATGGTCTGAATTTGAGTTTTGCAAATTACCATCTTGGTTTATCGAACTCAATTTACTGTTGAATTTAATGATGCAGCTCCTTTGGGTTAATCTTATCATGGATACACTTGGAGCACTTGCATTAGCTACAGAACCACCAACGGACCATCTTATGCATAGAAAACCAGTTGGGAGAAGGTTCGTTCTAATGGACTACGTCAGATATGTTAAATTTCATCCAATGAGTATATATTTTACTGTACTATTGTAACATGGTTTGATGAACTGTTCAATTAATGGGGTTTTATGCTTTCTCAATGTAAGGACCATGTAATGTTGCCATGTTTTTATCAATCTTTGCTAGTTTAAACATGTGCTTTCTTACTGGTCCACTGGATTTAATGTTTTCTGTGGGTCATATAGTAATTGGAGGTAACTTATTTCTTTTTTAGTTTCTCGATTAGAAATAAGGAAGAGACAGTGTTAGGGAATTAATACTTTTAGTCAATATCGAGGGGCTAGCAGATCTTTTAAACTATTAAATTTACTCACAGACCTCCTTATGCCTTTGGATTCCTGGAGCATCTTGAGTAGAGTCTTGAACATTGGCTGGCTTGAGAATAGCATTGAGTTATCTGTGAATTTATTAAGATGTTTGATTAAAGAAAAGATCTCTGCGCTAGTACTTGATTCTTAAAGTTTTTTTGTCTCTTGCATATATCAGTTGAGATTAATATTCATCATGTCTTGATTTCCTATCTTCGATGGTCGAACAAGACCTTTTTACTTCAGGTAAAAAGGCTAAAAGTTTTTAAATTACTAGAGGTTAAACATATGTTCTGCCTACCTGGGTACTTTTTGGGATCCTTGTTAAACAAAGTGTCCATGCTCTATCTTCTTCAGTGATTACCAAGTCTTGGGTTCATGTTGTATGTTAAGATTTAAAAGTTAGATGGACATTCAGTGTGGATGGAAGTCTTAACGGATGATCCAGAATTGATTTTGTCCTGATTTGACTACTAATTTATGCTGGTGTTTGTAGGGAACCTCTTATAACAAACATCATGTGGAGGAACTTGCTCATACAGGTATCTTTTTTGATGTGATATATATACTAGTAAAATACCAGTGTGCATAAACTGCTATTACTTCATGTTTCTACGCAATTCTTGATATTGTAGTTCAATTTCAGGCTCTGTATCAAATTGTTGTTCTTCTAGTTCTCAACTTTGGGGGAAAGAGAATTCTCCACTTGAATGCTGAAAGCAACGAACATGCTACAATCGAGAAGAATACAGTCATATTCAATGCATTTGTTCTCTGTCAAGTATGTTTTCCATTAAAAAAGTAAATGCTAATGGAAATATGAACTGAACATAATATCTCATCTTACCAACTCACAACTTTAGTTTTTCCATTGATCCCGAGTTGTATTTTCCTATACTTACTTTTTATTATAGGGGTCAACTTGAATTAGAAAATCAAACACTGCCATCAATTTATTCTATGAACATTTTGAAGTTCCT
>JAOSBL010000004.1:19266429-19298764 GCA_027568915.1 Erythroxylum roraimae | reverse complement strand
GTTTGAAGATAGTGAAATCTCAGAAGGATTTCTGAGGACTGGACGTAGCCCACGGTTTGGGGTGAACCAGGATAAAACTACTGTGTCAAATTCTCTTAACTTTCTCTATTTCTTTACTGAGTTTTTAATTTCTAAATAAACAAGGTTTGTTTGTAAGAAGGGTTTAACGAAAAAGATAACACAATTCAACCCCCCTTCTTGTGTATTGATTATCATTGTACTTACGTGTGATTCACTTCATATACAACCATTGTTATAACTAGTTCTTGGCTCCAACAACTACTTTGAGTCGTAAAACAATATAAATATATGTTTTCTCATTAGTTTTAGCATAAAAAAGGTTTAGATATTGCATACATACATTTCAAATAGTTTTTCAATCATTTTAGCATTATTGTGTCATATTTGTGTGAATGAGTCATTTTAGAGTTATTAAGTAATAAAGTGAGATATTTTAAGTTATAATATTTGATTAGGGCAATATATTATTATATTTAGGGTGGTACAAGTATTGAGATTCCTCTTTACCTTGGAAGAAGATTGTAAAAAGGGTTCCTCTATATAAAGAAAGATTGTACAAAGGTTATTCTTTGCCTTGAAAGAAGAATTATAATAGAATTTGAATAAAAGTCTTAGGAGTGTACGTAAGCAGGGGTTATTTGCGGAACCACTATAAATTAGTTTACATTCTCTTTTCCTTATCCTCTTTAAGTTAAAGTTCAATTCTTTAATTAATTTATATTAAGCAAATTTCTCACACTTATTAATATTGATTGTTATTAATTGAGTATATTAGCTAGAAAAATTATTGAATTTTGTAAACACCCAATTTATCTCCCTTTTGGGTGCCATCAGGAACTAACAATAGCCTTATATAGACATAAAATCCTAAAAACGTAAAAACCCTAAAACTAAAGTCCTAAACAAAAATAATAACACAAAATACAAAACCGTAACTAGTTGGAGTACGTATCTAACACTTGAGTAGACAATACCACCACCAGTTTTTTTAAAGCTTTTAGTGAGTGAATAATGTACGAGTTTGATATTGATTAATAGTTGAACTTTGAAACAAATTTGCTTTTGGATTTTTAGTATGTATTATCTAGTAAAAGATCGACACTGATTTACTTTTTAGTATGATGCCAATTACATTCTATAACTGTGATTTTTTGCTTCCTTTTGGTACTTGAACCTTTCACAAGCCATACAAGCCCCTCTTTACGCTTCCCCTACGTGTTAGCTTATATAGCTCGAGTTGCCATTTGAGTCCCAACAGTTAATGAAACTCGTCAGCTTGCTAATAGTTTACTAATTAGCACATTATATGATCAATATCTAGCATATGCATAACCACCCATCCTATCCAAAATAGGTAATGAGATAGGCTAGTAGATCCAAAACCTTATACTAATAGAAGCCCTATCAAAATTGAGTTTTAAAAACACATTTAAGCCATTGAATTGTAAAAACTTCAAGTTTTTCAAAAGATAAGATAGCCTAATTTTAATAAAAACTTAACTAGCTTTTAAAGTTTCTCAAATTACGTTTTAAAAATTAAAAAATTTACATTTGAAAATAAAAACCTTAATTTCTCTTAGTAGATTAAAAATTTGCATGCATTGAGATTCAATATGTTATGTTTATGTATATAAAGCCCTTAAAGCAATAAAATAAATATTGTAAGGGCACAAGAAGTATTAAATTAATTTTTACAAATTGAAAGTTCTCAAATCTTCCTTGAGCTCACTCAAATCGGTTTGAGTCTCATGAATTTTCTTCATTCCTTCCTTGTTGCTTTAAAGATCATTTAATCTTTCATGTTATTCTATGTTATGTATTTTGCCTTAATTGATTCATATATTTGATTAATTTGACTTTTTCTTTCTTTTAATTACTAAAAATAGAATATTGGTTATTATCATCAAAATATAGATTAGAGACTCCCTTAATTCAACACGAATGATACACAATACCCATGCATCTGTAATATAACAAATGCACCATTCCTTAGTAGTATCATTCTTTTAAAGAATTTCCTTACTTGAAAGGAGAAATTGCATTTTTGCATAACTCTTATGTAAATATTTCATTTATCTTCTTAAGCAATTGCACCACTCTTCTAAAGTAGTTTTATCACTTAAAATGTGCAATTGCATTAGCATTTTAGATCAATTACATCACTTTTACCTAATATGCTACTCACAATAAGAGAGAGAAAAAGAGAAAGAGAGAAGGAAAGAAAGAGAGAAAAAGAGAGAGAGAGAGATAAAGAAAGAAAGGGACAAAAGAAAGTAAAGAAAGAAATTAAAGAAAAAGAAAAAAAAATGGAAACAAAGAGAAAACAAGACATAGAAAAATATTTTAAATGATTTACACTCTTCTCGTAAATTTTTAAAAAGTAAGATATTCCAAATGATATTAATTTGATCAATAACCTTATCTATAAATTAAATTAATGTTAATGAACTCAAAAATTAACTTTCTCCAAATATTATTTCACTTTAACTAATATGAAAATCCATGTTATAATATAATGATGTTGTGTAAGAGCCTTTTTTTATGATGTCCTCTTGTATTCATACAATTTTATTCCATATATATAATTGATAATTATAAAAAATTCTTACTTACATGATAGTTGTTTATATATAAAGTGATAATTGTTAAAACTATTTAATAGAGATTGACGATAAAGGTTCCTTTAAAATTAATAATAATTATTAAGGAATATTCGATAATTTTTTAAAATTAAAAAAAAAGAGTAACTAAAGTAATTTCGATGAGTTTAACAAAAATAAAAAAGTATTATTATGGTTTCAGTTTTCAAAACTTATAAAATAATAAAAATTAAATTTTTATTAATATAATATAATAAAATTATTTTAATATTTATAATTACTTTAAAATTTATTTTAAAAATTAAAATTTAATTTAATCTTTATCTAATAAATATAATTTAAGTTTAAAATATTTTAAAATGTTAAGTTTCAAATAAAATAATTTCAATAATTAAAATATATTACGTAAAATAATATTATTTTATAAATTATTCATTCAAAAAATGTAATAGATGTTTTATTTTAAATAATTTTTGTTTTATTTAAAATAAAACAAAATTTAAAAACCACATGCAATTGCCATTTATTGCCTCCCATTACACGAAAACAATGTCAATGACAAAGCCGCTTAAAAGAGTCGAATTCAAGTTTTGTCAGACATCATTGCTACAGTCCTTGGACTTAGGCACATGGTTACTGTTATCTGTCAAGCCTTTGTGAATCTTTTCATGTTTCTTTTTTTTTTTGTTTTCAGAAAAGTTATTTAGGTTTTCACATTGCCTGTAATAGTGTGTGATTTTCAGATTCCAATTTTTTTCCATTTCCAGCCATGGCGGTAGCTGCCTTCAAATCCTCATCAAGGCGAGCTTCAAATCCAGCATCCGACAAGGAAAACAAAGACAATCCCACTTCACGAAGCAGAAGTATCGCCGGTAACAAACCTCCTCCTCGAAGATCACGTAGCGTAAGTGCTACCCCGAGATCCCACCTTGAGACCTCCCCTTCGTCACGGACACAAACACCAACGTCAACACCATCTTCTTCATGGGATTTCTTGGTTAAAAGAGACAATCCTCTGTATTGGAGTAGCACCACGATCTCTCCGAGTGATAAAAACGATGAATTTGCATCAAATACTTCTAAATTGGATGAACCCACATCCAGAAGTGCTCCCTTAAAGCCAAAGTCTCCATCTTCCGATTCTAGGAGGGGCAGATCGATTTCCAGAAAGAAAGATTTGGAGAAAAGCGACTCCAGAACTAGTAAGGTGGATGTTGGCCGGAGGGCTCGCTCGGTGTCCCAACGTCCGGTGGCCAGGAGCCATTTCGTGAAATCCGAGGTTTCCCCGTTTGTCTGTGAAATATACGACCTTTTGGTTGTTTTAATTTGTGGTAGACTGAGACAATAATTTTTTTGAGTATTTGTTATTGGTTTGTTGTTCTTACAATTGCAGACTGCCGTTGAAGAAGATGTCAGTTTGTTGACTAAGTATAAGAATAGAAATGATCGGAGTACAGGTGCAACCTCAAATGTTGGGGGAAAGAATTCTTCTGTTAGAAGTGACTCTAGCGGATTTGATGAGACCAAAAGCTTGCAGTCCCGACTAGTTGACTCTTCCTCAAACTTGGTATTACTATTTGTCATCCATATTAATAATGATACCATTGGAAATGAAAGACTTTCCTGGTAATAATATAATTATGTTTTTTATGTGTTTCTTTGTTAGCCTTCTTCGCCAACTCAGAGTCTGGAGGATATGGTTTTAGGAACTTCATTCTTAGAAGCTGAAGAAAGAACAATCAAAGCAGTTTATGAACAAATGAAGGTGAGCTCTGGAGGGTGTTACCGGATCCCTATGTGGAGTCTTATACTCATATGCCGTCATCCAATTCATAGATATTATATTTTATAAATGGTAATGAATAAATGATATTTGATGTTCATTTCCGATGAGAATAATTGTAAACTGTCAATAAAAAATTCCTACTGGTTTCTTCATTTCTTGTATTTCATTTTGCAGTCATTTCAAAGGAATGATTATGGAGGTGACAGCTCTAGCTGTATGTATGAGACTGTTCGATCTGAAGTAAGACGTGCAATATCTGACATCCAAGATGAACTTGAAACAGTCAGTTCCTTTCTTGATTCTGATATGAAAGCTTTTTGGTCATCTTCTAGCATGGCTTCTCATATTACATTTTGGTTTAGTCTATTTTCAGACTCTATTAAAGCTCTATTCCTTTCTTACTTTGCTAAGCAACGATCTAATATTGGTCAAAAAGTGACATCTAATCCTGGTACAAACATGTACACATTGAGCTTTTAAAGCCATGCGATTAATTCAAAATATAAAAGAATGATTTTGTTCAAATTTACATGTTCTTGAATTTTCCTGTATTATTTTGTTAAATACTAGATACCAGAAATTAGGAGAAACATTGAAAAAGGACACTTGCTTCAGAGGATTGAGAGAGGTGTATTTTGAAATGACAAGGAACTCTTCCAATTCAAGTAGAAATTATATGTGAGCTAAAATGATGTTTGTTTATGTGTGCAAAGGCTGGGCCAGCTTGAGTAGAAATCATGTGATTATGGTTTTAGATAATATGGCCCTTGATAAGCTATTGACGTTTATAGAATGTAGAGCATGGTTCTTTGTACAAAAAATCACATAATAGTAGTTTGTATGACGCGTCATTGTTTGTAGGATCTCAGAATCCCCATATGAGTCTCCTTGTGTCAATATTATTCTTGAATAAGTTTACATCATCCTGGAATGTGATTTTGATTTAGTTAAATGGTAGCTGTCTACCATTTTCTCTTGGCAGTGATGCTATTGCTGCAGTTGCTGATTTTATGGGATCTAGCATGCTTTATGATATATTCTGGAAATGAAATTTTTCTGTAAACTTTTCAGGGAAATAAGCTCAATTAAGATGAGACTTTTTACCACAGTAAAGCAATAAGGGAGCTTTAGAATTGTGAAAAGTATGTGCTTCATAGTTACGATCATAATAGTGCATTGCATGCTCTGAAATTATTAGTGTAGTCACCACTACAAGAAAAGGAAAAGTAGGGGACATATTCAAGTGTGGAAGGGGGTTGGGTACTCATTACTTGAGTCAAACATAGAACTAAATGAGAATGAATATTGCCTTGTATTGATATTAATTCTTGAATAAACATTGAATATGGAAACCTGAAGAATGACATATTTCTTGATTTTGGTTTGAGCAGTGTATAGTAGTTGATAAAAGAATACTTTATGAGTAGAAGAAAGGAAAACAGTAAATAAGGAAATTTAGTTGACAAGCATTTGAAACATGACATATAGTACTATACTTTGAATTTGAAACTTGACAATAAATTTTGGAAATATTTGATTGGTCTATGTGGCCTTTGTGGACCTATGCACACTTCAGGTGCTTGCTTGTCAGCTTTTTGAAGATCAATAATTTCATGAATGTTGCAATGAGTCAGTGCTAACAACTGCCTCTGACATTACAAACTTGATGCAAACCCACCTAGGAACAAATCCTAGAGAACTGTAAACAATATTGAAATCTTACTAATAAAACCAAATAAAGCAATTTGAAACTGATCCTTTGGCTATAGAAAACCATAAAGTGAATCAATAAAGGTTGGAATGCCACAAAATAAACCCCAATAAGTTTTGAATTACTTCAATGAACAACAGACGACGTGAAGCACTCTCTCAATTTTGAATAAACCAAACCAAACCATTCTCAAAAGTTTGTATCATGTTGATGAAATTTGTCCTCCTTTATATAGGGTTGCAGATGATTTGTATTTCAATTAGAAAATTAACTACAACTATTTACTTCAATTGGAACTCCAAACTATTAATACTACTTTAACTAGGAAATCACTAAACAATTTCAAATACATTTGGGAATAATAATTAAGTAAAGTATTGTTCCACTACAATTAAAGAAAAAACAAAATATTGAATGAGCATAAACTAATGAAATTAATCCTAATTGATAGGCTTGTGTCTCAATCTTCTCAAATTCTGGCACTTGTAGTTGGTCCATTCGGCACTTGTAATAGATCTATTGATTGGGTAGTTGTGCTTGCATAAAAAAAAATTGCTTATTCAGTTGCAATTATCACTACTTATGTAGGAAATCTGTTTTATGGTAGTTGATAATTAACTCCAAAGGTCACTTGATTCAGGTTGTACGAAGGAATAATGTTGCTAATATTGCAACAACCAACATAACTGACATTCCGCCAGACTTAGTGAACCCATTTGCTGTTGAGTTAGTTCTGGACATCAGAAGAGAATGTGCCAATAAGCTTGAGCAGGTATGTTCCCTTTTTTCAATCTTAGCAATCTGAAACAACTCAATGTACTCTAAATAGTTGAAGCCTGTTTTCTTCATGTTCTAGGTTTGGAGTTAAGGACATTCTAGTTTCAAATAGCAATAAGAAATGAAAACAAGTTGGTGAATGCAAGAATTCACTAGTATACTTGTGGTCAAGATATGTATTATCTCATAATATTATAAACTGATCATAATCAGATCTTTTAGATTAGATAGCAGTATCTTAGAGATAGACATTATCCTAGGATTATATTCTGTATCTGTATCGATTATCTAGCCTATTTTGTAATCCTATTCGTGTATATATGTATTGTAGTCTCTAAGAAAGTAATATAGAGCAAATTAGCTCTGATTCACATGGTATCAGAGCCACGTGAAAGAGATAGTGAAACTGAGGAAACAACCCGCAAGTCAAGAAATGACTTCCAATCGAGGGATCCTCCACGGCAAACCCAAACCCAAACCAGACTGGAGGTCAGTCATCAATGACCTCTGGTCTTGAAGGAGTTTCAATTATCATTGTCTCTGACAAACTGAATGGAACAAACTATCAGGAGTGGGCTCAAACTATGAAGCCGACCATTGGAGGATGCGCGAAGCTGAGCTTTATCATCGGAGATGGGAACGTTCCAGACCCAACAAACCCGCAAGTTGCACGACAGTGGGAGATAGATAACTCCATGGTCTTGTCATGGCTTATCAACACCATGATACCACCGATCAAACGCACCTTTATGTTTCTGCCAACAGCTCGAGAAATCTGGGAAGGAGTGCGACAATCATACTCTGATGGAGAGGATGCATCACGGATCTACAAGATAAAAACAGAGCTGTGGCAAATGAAGCAGGTGACAGATAAGTAACAAAATATTGGGTCGAAATGATAGCATTGAGGCAGGAACTTGACCTTTTGTCAGATAAAGAGTGGAGGTGCAAGGAAGATGCTGTGATGTACAACCAGAAAATTGAAAAGGAGAGAGTCTTTGAATTTTTGGCTGGCCTAAACAAAAAGTTGGATGATGTCTGTGGAAGAATCCTAAGAGAGTCTTTGAATTTTTGGCTGGCCTCAACAAAAGGTTGGATGATGTCCGTGGAAGAATCCTAAGTATAGTGCCTCTGCCTACAGCTAAAGAAGTGTTTTTTGAAGTTAGGAGGGAAGTAGCAACGAGGAAAATCATGCTAAAAAAGGAACCAAAAGAAGAACAAAATGTATCTCCAATATCTACTAAAGAAGCATCTACACTAATGTCACGTGGTGAACCCTGTAAGAAAAATCATAAGAAGTGGTGTGAGCATTGTAAACAAAGTGATCACTCCAAAGACACATGCTGGGACATCCATGGAAAGCCTTCAGACTGGAAACCAAAAAAAGGAAAAAATCGAGGCTATCAAGTTTCTAGTGAAGGAGGAACAGAAAAATCTAAAGATAGTTTGAAACAACAAGGTGGTGAACTGAATATTTCATTAGGGAAACTATTGGAAGTGCTAAAGAATCTCCAAAATGATAGCAACCAACAGAAGACATGCATAGTTGCTAATGCTACTATGAGAGGTAATATCATAAAAGCTTTTTTATCTTCATGCAATATGAAGAGATGGATAGTTGATTCTGGAGCATTAGACCATATGACAGATGATTATAACCTGTTTCATTCATATGTTCCTTGTGCTGGGCATGAAAAGGTTAAGGTAGCAAATGGTGATTCCTCTTCTGTTGCAAGAAAAGGAGATATCAAAGTAATAGATTCTATGAAACTAAATTCTGTTCTACATGTTCCTAATCTAGAATGTAACCTTCTTTCAGTCAGTAAGTTGACAAGAGAAGCTAATTGTAGTGCTCATTTTTTCCCTACTCATTGTGTTATACAGGACCTATCATCAGGGAAGATGATTGGCAGTGCTAAAGAGGTAGATGGAGTGTACTTCTTTGAAGATGAAGGAAGTCATTCTACTCCTTATAGCTTGGGTAATAGTGTGATTGTTCCTAAGACTGATGAATTATTGTTATGGCATAAGAGGTTAGGTCATCCAAACTTTCAATATATGTCACGGTTGTTCCCAAACATTTCAATAAATAAAGATCTTTGTGTTCAATGTGATGCTTGTGAATTTGCTAAGCATCAAAGAAGTTCTTTTACAAGGTCCAAATACAAATCCACAAAACCTTTTTCACTTATCCATAGTGATCTTTGGGGCCTATCTCGTGTTCCTTCAAAATGGTTCATTACATTCATCGATGACCATACTCATTTGTGTTGGGTGTTTCTTTTGAAGGATAAAACTGAAACCTCTACCATATTCATCAATTTTTATCAAATGATAAAAAATCAATTCCAAACTAGTATTCAAGTCCTTCATACTGACAATGGTACTGCATATTTTAATCAACATCTCCATACATTCTTCCAAAAACATGGAATTGTCCACAAAAGTACTTGTGTCGTTAGTCCTCAACAAAATGGGGTTGCTGAAAGGAAAAATAGACACCTTCTTGAAGTAGCTAGGGCCTTGATGTTCACTAGCAATGTTCCAAAATTCTTTTGGGGGGACGTTATTCTTACTGCAACCTACCTTATTAATAGAATGCCTAGTCGTGTTCTTTCTTTCAAAAGACCACTTCAGAAATTTCAAGAAACTTATACTACCACTCATCTTGAAACTAACCTTCCTTTAAAAGTGTTCAGGTGCTCAATCTTTATTCACAATTTTTCACACAACAAACTTGATCCAAGAGCCAAAAAATGTTTGTTTTTGGGTTATTCTGCTTCACAAAAAGGGTATAAATGCTATGATCCTATATCAAAAAGGTTGTTTGTTAGCTGTGATGTCTCTTTTTCTGAGACAGATTTCTTCTATCCCAAGTCTTTGATTCAGGGGGAGTATTGGAGTGAGTTTGGTGGTGATGAATCTCAGCCTAAACTTGAACCTGAACCTATCGCAATGCCTATGTCATCTCCTATAGAGACAAATCCTAATACAGAAATAGTTATACCTGATCATACACTCAAGCTGTATTCTCGGAAGAAGAAAGCAAGTAGTACGTTTCCTATCCCTGAAGCTATACCAATCTTTGAACTAGCGTAGGTCCCTACCGAAGAAGTTCAGAGTAGTAAGGATCAAGAAGACAATACAGATTTAGAACTGTCAATTGCCTTACGGAAGAAATCTAGATCATGTACTATGCACCCGATTGAGAGGTTTGTCTCTTATGATACTCTATCTTCTCAACATAAAGCTTTTATTGCTAATCTGGATAGAATTGGCATTCCCAAAAACATTCAAGAAGCTCTTAAAGTTCCAAATTGGAGAAGCAGTTTTTGAAGAAATAAGAGCACTTGAAAAGAATGAAACGTGGGAAGAAGTTGATCTGCCAAAAGGAAAGAAACCCGTGGGGTGTAGGTGGATATTCACAGTCAAATATAGGGCTGACAGTTCCATCGAGAGGTATAAAGCGAGATTGGTAGCAAAGGGCTATACTCAGACATATGGGATAGACTACAAGGAGACATTTGCACCTATTGCAAAGCTAAATACTATCAGACTATTGTTATCAGTAGCTGTTAACTTTGACTGGCCACTTCAGCAACTTGATATCAAAAATGCCATCTTGAATGGCCAACTAAAGGAAGAAATGTATATGAAACTTCCTCCAGGGTTTGATGAGGAAGGAGGAAATAGAGTATGTAGACTAAGAAAATCCCTATATGGGCTGAAGCAATCACCTCGAGCTTGTCATAATTGGTAATGATATTGTCATAACTGGTAATGATGCAGAGGAAATTGCAAGACTCAAGAAAGCTTTGAGGAAAGAATTTGAAGTTAAAGACTTAGGAGAAATGAAGTATTTTTTGGGCATGGAAGTAGCAACATCAAAGAAAGGAATTTACATCTTACAAAGAAAGTACATCCTTGATCTCTTGAGAGAGACTGGAATGTTAGGATGCAAACCAAGCACCACTCTTATTGACAGTACAAAGTTTGTGGATGAAGAGGATAAACTTGTTAATCGTGAAGAATACCAAACACTAGTGGGAAGACTAATTTATTTATCTCATGTTAGACTAGATATTGCTTTTGTCGTGAGTGTTGTAAGTTGCTATATGCATGCACAAAGGAGAAAGCATTTTGAGGCAATTTATAAGATTCTACAGTATTTAAAGGGTACTCCTGGGAAAGGACTACTATTCAAGAAGGGAGATCAAAGAACAATCGAAGTATATACTGATTCAGATTGGGCAAGTTCAGAAGAGGATAGACGATCAACCACTGGGTATTGTACTTTTGTGTGGGGAAATTTGGTCACGTGGCAAAATAAGAAGCAAAAGGTGGTAGCCAAGAGTAGTGATGAAGCTGAACTAAGAGTTGTTGCAAAAGGGATGTGTGAAAGTCTCTAGTTAAAGACAGTGTTGACAGAATTGGGAATCAATTTTGAGACACCTATAAAACATTATTGTGATAACAAGGCAGGCCTAAGCATGGCACACAATCTAGTCCACCATGAAAGAACAAAACATGTTGAAGTTGATCGACATTTTATCAAGGAGAAGATAGAAGATGGGACAATATGCCTAACTTATGTCTCATCGAGGAAGCAGACAGCTGATGTGGTTACCAAAGGACTTCAACGACAAGCATTTGAAGAATGTATCAGCAAGTTGGACATGATTGATATCTATGATCCAACTTGAGGGTGAGTGTGGTCAAGATATGTATTATCTCATAATATTATAATCTAATCATAATAAGATCTTTTACATTGGATAGCAGTATCTTAGAGATAGACATTATCCTTAGATTATATTCTGTATCTGTATAGATATTAGTGAATATATAAAACTAATTAAGTTGGCCTTATACGATAGCTTAAGCTATTATGGTGAAACGGTTACTTACATGGTATCAGAGCCTTTGTGATCAAGTGGTCGTGAGTTCAAATCCTACCACCCACCTACTATTAAGCATAAGGTAGAGTGACCCTGTGCAAGTTTCAAGCCCAAAGGGCTTTCACTTGAGGGGGTGTATTAGTGAATATATAAAATCAATTAAGTTGGCCTCACACAATAGCTTAAGCTATTGTGGTGAAACGGTTACTTAACAATAGATTATCTAGCCTATTCTGGAATCCTATTCGTGTATATATGTACTGCAGTCTCTAAGAAAGTAATATAGAGCGAATTAGCTCTGATTCACAATACTTGTAATATCATTGGTAGTTTACTTCAATTTCAGCATTTGAAGGGAAATCCTTTTGCTCCTTTTATTGCATCTGAATCAAATATTTGTTTAACCTGTTGGAGTTGGTTCAATCAGTGAAGATATATGTCAAACTGAGGTTCCTTAATCAGATTGTAGAAATTGAAAGTAAAATGATTAGAAAAAGTCTGGGACTCTACAGGTCTAGTTCCTGGGTTTCTGAAGATGGAAAATTTGAAACATCTCCCATTGGACATGTACTGTTTGAGATGCGTTAGCTTATCTTCTTTTATTTGGTTGTTAGACAGCTTAATTTAAGTAGTGGCTATGGTGACATGCAGTCTCGGGATCGAGCTAGGCAACTTCGAGCTGATCTGGCTGTTGAGGAGCACCGAGGTTTAGAGCTTAGTAGAATACTGAAGGAAGTGCTTCCAGATCCGAAGACGTCGAATGTACAGAAATCTCGTCCTGGAAGAAAGGTGATCTCTTCAACAGAAGAACCAATGTCACTAATTTTACCTTGCTTGTCTCATGATGTGCGATGTACAGAAGTGGTATTTTTCCCTTTTGAGTCATCCTTGGTTTCTTACCTCTTGTCTGAAAAAGTGAGTGCACTATCCCTCTTCAACCGTTCAGGGAAATGGGATGGAAAAGAGAGAGAAATTTCCCTGGACCAAGCCCATGTCTCCATCTTGTAGGAACATTTTACTGTTTTTCATGTTAACCATATATCGGGTATTTGGTTAAAAAGGGCGTTCAGGTATCACTGCTGTTTGTACAACTGACGCATTTCTTATACAATGTTTTTTGATGTTGCGTTTGATCGATCTTTGTTATTTGACAGTCTAGCACTGAAAGGAGGAGGATGTCAAAACGATTATCAGAAGAAGCCATGGCTTATTTTGATGAATGTGTGTCACTTTCAACTTTTGATAGTTCTGACTTTTCGTCTCAAGAGGATCCACCTTTCAAATTAATGGGCACTACTCCTCCCAGTGGTGATCCTGCCTGGTTTTCTCAAGCAGGTTCAAGTCTTGGAGCCAACCATTGGCCAAGCAGTTCCCCTTGTGAAAAACAGGTTTGTCTCTTATAGAAACGGTGTTAGGTGTGGCTTTTACTGATTAAAAATCTACTCTATTACCAAATAAGATTTGGTGATTTTTTAAAATTTTTTATAATTAATCCACATTCTTAAGTTGGTTTAGGATTTTAAAGTACGAACTACCATCAATCTATCTACTTAATAGAAAGGAGTTATATTTCCAGTAGTGAATGTGAAAAATGCCATTACTTAATTCTTTTCTGTAGTTTTCCATTTCACTTTTCATAGTGTTAGTTTCCCTTACGATTGTCTTCTTTTTTTTTATTTGGGCGTTTGCACGATCCATGTTATTTGCTTACAATGGTTTATCAATAAATGATTTTCCTACCCACAGGAAGCATGCAGTGTGTATAGCTATGATGATGCCTCAAGACAACTGCCTACCCGAGAATGGGATCGAATGTCTCGTTTTTCGTTTTCTAAGGAATCAAGTGGTACATTCGATTCTCAGCAACAAGTTAAGAAGTGCGTCAAAGTCTTGGAGAAAGACATTGAGAAAAATCCTTCAATCTCGAGGACAACTCATTACGATTTAGATGAATATAGTTTACGGGCCTCAGAACAAAGTTATTTGTTTGATAGGCTGTTCTCCAAAAATAGACTGGAATCTGGTAGTATGTTATTATGTGGTGCAGGTTTTGCAATTTCGTTATCGCCCTTTACCTTTCTAATCTGATATACTTTCCAGCTACATGTGCGCACCTCCAAACCGAGACAGCTTCGAAATCGAAATTGAAGCACGCACTTTTGTATTCTGTGATGACTATTTTGATCTCTTGGGACTCTCTCTGTAGGAAGGACCAATCATGTTCTAAATCTTCAATCTTACTTCATCTCTTTTTGATATTAACTAAAGCTTTAAAAAAATCAATAAATTTATAAAATTCTAGTTTGATGTAAATATAGTTAAGGATCAATTTCAACTCCTCAGTTTACTTAGTTCTACCTTCTTAAAAAAAAATGGTTAAATACTAAAACCAGAGAAAAGATTAATCTTATTAGAAATTTGAAAAAAACATCTTATTTCGGGTTCACCCGTTTCATATTTGGCGTTACTTTTCATGTAATTGCTACTTTAATTTCAATTATGCAAATATTATCACCTAATTCCTGCTATAATTTCAATTTTATGTAAATATTATTGTGTATTCAATTTTTGATAGGTCCACATGTTTAAAAAGACGGTGGATCCCAATTATTTAAAAAGGTAGCTTGGTTTTTATAAGAAAACATATTAGTATTTTTAGCAAAACCGGTTTTTTGTACAAATCGGGCCAAAAATCAGGTCAGTTTCTATTTATTTTGGGTTTGGCATGGCGTTTAAAACAATGCAAAATAACTCCTCTGACCTCTGATATGTCTATCTCTCTTTTTCATTACTTACTAATTGTTTTGAAAACGCACCATTAAACTTCTTGTTTTGTTTGCCTTCAATCCCATCTACGTTCTTTTCTTATGTAAAATTTGTCTCATTATTTTTTTTGCATATATGCTCACACTTTGTCTATTGAAACTACTTATTTCTCTAAAAAAAAAATCAACATAGGATTTATGTACAATAAAGGTGAAAACTGTATTTTAACCCCTAATAATTTTTGTTAAAATACAGGTAAGATGTTAATATTTGGAACATTCAAAATGAATACTAGCATTTACAGCCTGTTCAATTTGAACACTAAGAAAACAAAAATATCTAGGGGGTTTTATCTCTTGTTAAAATATGTTATGTGTTAAAAGTGTTGACATAACATAATTTTTTTTAAATTTTAATTAGTTATGTAGGTCCTATTGTGTCACCTGTATGTCACGTGACATACTAAAAGCTATATATTTTAATTAAATTGAAATTGATATTAAATAATTATCTTTGATTGTAATTATATATAATTAACCCTAGTTGGAATTGCAAGCCCCACTTATTTTAACTAAACTTAAATCAATTATAATTCAATCATAATTAATCCTATTTAACTTTAATTACCTAATAAATCATAACAAATCCTTATTAATGTAATAACAATCTCCTCATCACTAATTAAGATAATAATCCATCTTTCTCTCTTTTTCTATAGCTTCTCTAATAAAATTGTTCTTTTCTTACAAAATTAAATAAAGTTTTTATGCCAAAAATAATCGGCTATAAAGGGGAGCCATACAAGTGTTAAAAGAAACCATACATAATTAGACCAATTGCTAAATGTAGAGCATTTGCTTTGTGCAAAATCCACACTAAGATCTCAAGAAGGGAACACCACAAAGGAGATAAAATTATTAATGTATAAATCATAATAAAACATGAATCTTAATTCATATCTTATTCTAAATCTTGATCATTTTTCTTGTCCTCTCCTTTAAATCATTTCTAAAATTGGTCTAAAATCATCATGGTTGCACACGTGTTTAGGTTCTAATAGTATCCATAAAACAAGTTAAGAGAACCATGTAACTGTTGCAGAGAGGGTTAGGCAAGAAGTGTTAACTCTATTAGAACTTAAGCATATTTATAATAAGTTTTGGACATTTTCGTAATCTTAATTGAAATTAAATTTTAATTTCAATTAAACCTTAATTAAAATTACAAACAATTCTAATTAAATACCTGTTATGCCCAAATGAGATTTAAAATCTCATATTGATCCTTATTTATTAAATATCTCATATTTAATCATAAAGATTCTCAAAGTTTACAATTAAATCCAACTTGATTAAAATTTGTTCTCTCTTTAACTAGTTCTTCATGTGTGACCCATTATGTTCCCAACTATGTTGGCAATGGAAACAAAATTTAACCCTAAATTATATTTAGGATTAGATAAATTAAACTCCTTTAATTTTTCTTTAATTTTCTAATTAAACAATTTATATCCATAAATTGGTGTCTAACAACACATCATAACTATCCAAATATTTAGGAATGTCAAAGTCGTTTTAACTAACCTTTTTGTGCATAATTTTTTTGTATAATTCAATCTTTTTATCATACAATATTCTGATTACACAAAGAGCATGAAATTAATGTCTACTCTATTTTAAATCCAATCATATTAGTTCTCTACCATTAGTTATTGATTCAATTAATGACATTTGTAAACTATGTAGAAAACTTCATTCCACCTTGACCAAAGATTTCCTGAATCAATACTAATTGAAAATAATAAAATATTTCCACCTTGACCAAGGATTTCCTAAATCAATACTAATTGAAAAAAAATAAAACATTCTTCCTAATTACTTTAGGGCGATGAATCCTATCTTGATCAATCAATTCCCTCCATATAGTTCATGCTACGTCTAATGAATACCAACTGAGCTATCCTTGACTAGAACAGGTCATAAGTAGTATCAAAATATAGCAATTCTTATACAAGATAACTTTGAAGATTTCAAGTCAAACGATTATTATAAAATCACCATAATTAGAATTTCCATTGACATATAAGTAATGCTTCAAATGGATTTCTCATATAGAGTCAGTTCAGTGAACAAGTTCTTGAACAAACATCCACATATTTGTTTAAGTATCTACATACTTGAGTCTATGAGATTGGCTACTTCCTTCATAAGAAAAAACATAATGTGTGCTAGTCTTTCATGTTATATTAATGTCCAGTCTTAACAAAACAATGACTAGGAAAGATTTAGGGATAATACATAATGCAACATGAATTGTCTACTAGTTAAGAGTAAGGCTACGTACTACTGAACCTCTTCAGACCTTGTGTATCAGTAGGATTTCTACTAGGTATCATTGTTGTTGTTGTTACACTAATGCAACATGAAACTTATAATTATGATCTTATCATAATTTTATTTGCAATATATATTTATTCCATTGATTTTATTATATACATCTGAATATGAATAAGATGAATAATGCCTTTAAATTGTTTTTTTTCACTAAGTTACAACCAACCCATTAGTTGTATGACATAAACCAGCAATCTCCTACTTGCACTAAGCCAATCGTTTAAGTATTTTATATCGTATCATCATATGATGATCATGTTACTACTAGGATAGTGATTTAATGAGAGAATTCTATAAGATTCTCTATAGTAAGCACCTGCTTAAATCTTACAACTTTGACGATAATTATCATCATAATTAAGAAAAATTGCTTGAATACATCCTTGGATCTTTGATAAGACCTTAGCTCCTTTTATATGCCTAATAACTCTAATGTTTCACAGTATATTACTATCTTGAATAATGCAAGGAACCATATTAAGTTTATTAAAGAACTTATTGATCCAATTAATCATTTCTATTAAATGAAAAATGTATTATGGCTTAATTAGCAACCATTGCTACATTAGAACCTTTCTAATATTAAATGATATTGTTCTAAGTATAATAGACCTTAATTAGGATTTCCTTCTAAATTTAATATCCATATAACCTTGAAATCAAATATCAACTTATATATAGAATAATATATATCTTAATACCTCATAAGCAATGTTTTAAAATACGAACCAGACAAGCCAGTCCGACTGAAATAAATACGAACTGGTTTGATTTTTGCTCTGATTTGTAACATATAACCCGTATGATAGAAAACTGACTGGTTAACTAATAAACCGGCTGGTTTGTTAAAAAACCAGTATGTTTTCTTTAAAACCGGTGGAAATAAAAAACCAAACTATCTTTTTAAATAAGTGGGACCCACCATCTATTTTAACAAGAGGGACCCCCCAAAAATTTCTTTCCCCTCTCTTCTTTAGGAACACGTGAGACCTACCATACATAGGACTCACCATGAATTTTTCACCAACTTGTTTTTGAGTTTTAGATAAAATACATTATTGTTATAGGAAATTTGAGATTTAATGGGTACATTTTATAAATTTTTTGAATTTTTAGTTAAATTTTTTCAATTCTCACACATTCTAATTAATAAATTATATTTTTAAAATTTATATTATTTATTTATCTCTTTACATTTTGATTTAAATTTTTGCTTTAAATTATTATTGTTAAAAACTAGTTATTGTTTTTATCATGACTTTATTTATTAAATTGAATTATTAATTAGTATCTATAAATAATTTTGCTTAAGATAATTTAAGAATATATTAAAATATTATTTAAACTATAAAAAATATGTTTATAGGACATTGAAAAAAAGTTAAAATAAAGTTAGAGTTTTTTCTATTGACTTTCTTTAAACATACTTAAACTTTTATAAGTCTTTAAATAAATGACAATATAAAATACAATTTTTATTTTTATTATTATTTAAAAATTTATGTTAGATTCAACCTTAGTCTAAATTATTAGATATATTATTATTTTATTTTATATTAATAGGCATCACTTATTCTTATAATTTTTACTTCTTATTTATTATATACCGGTTTTATAGCAATTTAATATTGGTCAAACCTTTAAACCTTAAACCTTTTCTTTGACCGATTCGATGTTTAGTCCAGTTTTTAAAACATTTCTCATAAGTATCTGTTATCTCAAATACTAAATATCTTTTGTACATTATCTATGTAATTGGACTTAGAATAGGTAAACAACTTCCAGTCTATCTCTATATATCAAATTCCCAAAATTAAGTTTTACCTTTTCGTATCCAACAAGAGTTGTTCTTGGGTAGTTATATTTTCAACAATTAAAAATTAGAATTATTGTTCTTTATATGCAACATGTCTCTACATGCTCCTACTAAAGAACAACTATACTCCCACTATCCTTCTTGTAGACATGATAAATTCACAATCATTTAAGAAAGAGTCTTTGAATTCATTAGAAAAGTGAATCTTTCAATGTTTTGTAACCTTTTAACTATACGTCAAATGTATCAACAAAGGAACTAGTTTTAATTGGATATATTGTTAGGAGATTTCAACTTTTCAAACTTCATCTTCCTCTTACTACTTATCTTAAGAAACATTCTCTTATAAGTACACATTGAAACAAACAATTTGTTCGATAGGTCTATAATATTATATCCAACCTTCTGGATATCTCGTAACCTTTTATTATCTAATTTAGTTCTAAACTTAATGGATAATGTATGTTTCAACCAAGCATCACATCTTTAAATCATAAATTTGACTCTTTAAAGACTTAATATTTCATATCTAATATGAAATCTTGCTAATTGATCTAATTAGAATGATTGAAGTAAAGTCATTGTACTAGACATCGCTATAGCAGAAATAATATACATTATATAATATCTCATAATGTGTATTCCCCCTTACATAAAATCATACTCTTATGTCAATAAATTTTATAATTCATATGATTTTGACATATCTCAAAAACTTTGACACAAATCTCTAATAGGGATTAATAACAATATTGCATAATGAACATACAACTTTTCTGTCAAACTTTGAGAACTCTTCTCCAACTTAATTTATGTCCAAGAAATTTGGTTCATTAACTCTAAGTATCAACTATACTAAACAAAGTAAATTCCACTTAGAACAAAATATAAAAGTAAGAAAAGCAAGTAATTGATTATATGTCATGACTACCGGTTGAGATTAGGACTTTAATCATGTATTTGGTTATTCTCATTATTTTATTCGAAAAAATAGCCCTCATTACTATTTTGAAAGATTACTCTATTCTTTTTAGTGGGCTAGGATCGTGTTCAAATTTAGTTTATCTTGAGTTTGTTTAACAAACCAACTAAATTTAAATTACGTAGATAATAACTTTATCAATCACATCTTATGTGACTCCTAGATCGGTTAAGTGACAACTTTTGCCAAAACATATCTTATATGCTATTTCTAACCCTAACTCTAAATTCATGTGATCATGAGTTTGCTAATTTAAATCATATAAATTTAGTTAAGTATGACCCACTATTATAAGACTAAACATATTCAGGTCAACGTGGCCTTGATTTTGCTTAATAAACCTAAAACACAACTTTGATTTATTCTTATAACAATAGAAAGCAACAATCATATTCTCCACCTGTACTTAATATTTTAACTAAGCATTTATTTTTGTTCGTCTCATCAAATAGGAAATTATATGTAATGATATCACATATATAGAACATGCAATTTAACATGCATTAAACATATAAATAAAATATAAAACTTATGCACTCATAATCAAATTATATGCATAAAATAGCAAGTTTCATTTGATTTTAGATTATGTATATATATATATAGAACTTATGCACTCATAATCAAATTATATGCATAAAATAGCAAGTTTCATTTGATTTTAATTATTGATCCTAATAATCTAAAATGATATTTCCAACTCCTTGGATAATTAAATTAGATTAAACTCATTGATTCCTAAATAAAATAAATTCTTATTCCAAATAGAAATTTAATTTGATTTGAAAACGATTTTAAAATTCAATTGGAAACTATTTCCTATTATGTTGACTCTTTCAATAAAATATAATTGAAAACAAAATTTCAATAAATTATACTCCTTACTTATTATAATTTATAAAAACTCCTTTTTCAAAATTTTATAAGTAATACGTTTTAATCCAATTAGAAAATTATTTTCTAATATTAAAAGGAAAATACTTTCAAAATTAAATAAAACATTTTTAGATTTAATTAAGAAATTTCTTTACACTATTTATTTAGAGATTAATTTCTTAATTAATTAAAAAATCTCTCTTTAATAAATTAGAAAACTATTTTTAAAATATTAAAGAAATCATGATTTTCTTAATTAATAAATGAAAACACATTTCAAAATTGAACGCAAAAAATACTTTTCTAATAAATCAAGAAACTTATTATTCATAAATAAAAAATTTCTAAATAAATTGAATAATAACAAATAAAGTCATAAATTTAATTTATCTCAACCAAATTGTAAAATAATTTTAATTAAGAAACATATTTTTTAATTACTTAAGAAAATACTTTTCTTAATTTTAAGGATCTAATTAAATTATTTCAATATAATTGAAAAATAGTTAATTCTAATTTTAGAAACTAAATTAAAAATCAATATAATTGTTAATCTTAATCATATTAAGAAAATAATTATCTTTATTTTTGAAATTGAAATTTAATTTTATAACAATTTTAAATTTATGTTTAAAAATATATCTTAGAATACTCTTACTCCATATTAAAGATTAGATTACTTTAATCCAATAATCCAACATAGCTTATTCAATACTAAATTAAGCTTATCTTCGTACCTAAACAAGCCTTGTTCTAAGTTAAGAATACCTTACTCCTAACTTAGAACATTCTTGACCTATGCCTAAACGCACCATATCCTATACTTGTTACCAATCATCCCTCATCTTCAAGTTATCATCTTCAAGTTAGGTAAACCTAAATTTCATAATGAGGAAACCCTATCCATGGTTGTCGCCACCACCATCTCAATGGTTGACTAACGGCTACAATCATGACGATTGAGATTTCTTCATGGTTCTAACGTAGCCATTGCCTCTTTAATCGAATTCGGTAGACTCTGCCATTGGCTGGGTATCAACTGTCGCCTAGTCCAAGCCACACTTGCTCCAGACGATAGTTTATGAGTTAATATATGCTAAATGGGTCCAAATATGTGAGAAGAATGAGAAGTTGAAGAAGGAAAACTCTACCATGAAGACCATCATTTAAGATCTAGAAAAGAAGTTGTTATCTAAAATAGACGAGCTTGATGAAACAAAGATGAAGCTGGTCAATACGAAAAAAGGGATAAGAATGTTAAATGGAGGCACCGAAAAGTTAGAAAAGTTGCCAGAAATTGATAAGATTAAAGGAGATCTCCAAGGTATTGGCTATAAAGGTGACTGTTTTAAGTCCAATGATGGGAAAAATAGTGCGGCCAGATTTGTCCAAGGAGAAACTTTGAGGAAGAAACAAAAATTATACCTATATGTTACTTTTGTGGAGTTATCAAGCACATAAGGCCGAAATGTTACAAGTTATTACAAATGATATTTCAAATAGCTCAAAACCGAAAATCTAGACACCCTTCAATGAACTTTCAACAACAGCCAATGTTACCAAAGCAAACTTAAGTTAGAAAAAAATAAGCTTCATATAGCAAAACAGACAAACAAAGGAGTTAATACTAGAAACTGTCTAGATCCATAGTTAATTATTACTGGAAAAGAAATCAACCAGACATCTGATGACAGGGATGATGTGATGAGAAATAAGGTTAGGTTTGAATTTCTTCGAGGGGCACATAGACTGTGTGCTTTACATTTTTGAAGTATATTATGATGTTGTTTAAAAAAAAAAGGGCTTGAAGGAGTTAATGTCTAGACTTTTTGAGTTTTTGATTTATGAGTTTTTTAAGGTTTAAGTGATTGGTATGTATTTGGCTTTTTCTTATTTGTTGAATATTTTATGTTAAAATGAGGCTCTACTTGGTGATTTAAGAGTTTTGCTTTTGGATCTTGATTTATGGAGTTTTGTCGGGAAAATGATGATGCTTGGTTGGAGACCTAAAGGAAGATTCGAGTTTTCTATGATTCGAGTTTTTTCATATTTTATCTTAGTTTATCTCTATATCATGGGTTGTATGAGTTTGAGCAATATGCGTTCATATGGTTTATGTGAGGAGGAGATTGGTTATGTTTGATTATGATTTGATGAATGAATTTTTGGGGTTTCTAAATTTAATCAATCGTATGTGGATGACTTTGATGTAAGTAATGATATATTGGCTAGTGTTTTGACTGGTAGTAAATTGTCATCTTGACATACTTATGATTATTCCGCCACACCTATTGCTGATTTTTATGCTTTTTTATTCGTTAAGATTGATCGCATTCAAGACATTGTTCGTTTTGGCATTGTTTTATCCCAAAGGGGAGATATAGGATTGTTTGTTTTCATCTAATATGACTATTCAATTCAGGGGAAGATTTCAAGGTATCTTCGTGATTATTAATCTTACTTTTTGACATCTTTTTATCCCAAGGGGGAGAATGGATGATGTGGTGGCTATGGCTGTTGTGTTTACTTGGAGAACTTGACTGTTTTTTGATACCTTTGGATTATTGTTTAGTTGGATATTTGCCAAGTGCTTATTTGGAAGTTATTTGGAATTCGATGTTCGATCAAGGGGTAGTTCCTATATGTTATGTGCACTTGATGATATGTGTCCAATTATCCTCTTAAGGGGGAGTTTTGATATGTGATAAATAATGGCAAAAAGGAAGAGATTGTTAAGATATGTGTTATGATATTTTGGGCATTATTTGTAATTAGACAACTTTGATTATTTGAAGAATATTATTATGCTGAATATTCTATTTTATGTGGAACTTTTTGAAGATGATGTTTATTTGGAATAAAAGTCCTAGTTATGATAGGATTTAAGTGGAATCAAACCACCATATCTTGACTAAGATAAGATGTAAAGTTTTTGTGAATTTTGGACTCTTCTTGATAGCTTATTTTGGGGATAATGACTATCTAAGGCAGCTGATTTTCTGGTGATATTATCATTGGACAACTATGTTTTAACTGCCTATTGCGTGATTTATTAGGGTTGTTTTGTGTGAGAAAAACCGATAGAGACATGGTGACTTGGCAGCTAGATTTTTGAAAATTTTGAGTGATCATTGGAAATTGATTTCAAAAAAAAAATCAGATTGGGTAGCTGCATTTTCTGTCCATCATGAGTGATTTTCTGGGCTGTCTTTGTTGTTGGTTTTGTGCAAAAAATCTAGGAGTTTTCGTGGTTGTGCAACTATATTTTTGTGGGGTTTTAGTGGTGAAACAATTATTTAATTAATAATTTGTGCATTTGTGTTTCTTTGTTTTTGTGTGAGTAATTACATGCTCTATTGAGCTATTCTTGGTACCTGCACATGATTTTTCTGTGTTTTTAAGTTAATGGTTTTTGGCTAAAAAAAGTCTAGTAGTTTTTGTGTCGCTGCAGCTCTTTTGTTTTTGACGTTTCGGTTATGAAACGATTGTTTGTTTGTTGATTTTTGTGTCTACTGTGCGTGGGATGTTCCAGTAAAAATATCGAAGCTTCACAGCAGATTTCTTGGTGGACAACTTCCTATTCTTTTGTTGAAGAAGCTGGATTTTAGGGAAATTGTTTTTCTTATCTCATTTGTCTTTGTTTATGTTCTTTATTATTTCAATCACCTGAGTTGTTTATTTTCATTCTTTATTATTAAATACTATTGAAAAAATCATCTGTTAAGGTTAGCACGATGTGGTCATGTTATTGAGAGTAATTGACTTTCACAAGTTGCGAGGACAAGGGATAATGTCAAGGGTTGGGTGAGTCGGCTCTGTAATGTCCTAAGTAACACTATTGTTGTATCACAAATTAAAGTGTTTAAGTTGGATGTGGCTCTGCAGACGTAGGCAAGGTGTGCCGAACTGCATTATCAAATCTCAGGTGTCAATTTGTTTATTTTGCATTTAATTTTTCTGTTTTCGTTTGTGTTAAAAACAACTGCGTCTAAACCAGAATTTTTGCCAAACTACATCCTTTCGGATCTTCATAATTAAAATTTTATCTTAATTTACAAAATTAATAAAATAGGAAATTTAAAATTTAATGGTGTATTGTTAGTTCTATCCTTTTCTTTTACTACCATCGGCAGCACATTTTCCTTGATTCCTTCCTTCATTCTTGTTGAATCCCATAAGATAGGTATGATCTCTGACTATTAAGGACCAGAAATGGTGGGAATATGTAGATATTTGATAGGCGCAAGCAAAGCATAAACAGGTGAACAAGATTTATGATCGTAGATATCCTATCCATACACAACATGACGTGCTACTTTCATTATCTCATGACCTTTTGTTTTGCAACCAGGATTAGTGTATACTCCATTGTACATGGCCTCTGGCTTCAAATTTGATTTCATGCGAATTCCTCATGCTGAGTTGCTGGGAATTGCCTTTTCCATTATAACAGTCTGCATTGCTGCTATTTGCCACTATTTCGGCAGAAAACCTAGAGGTGTGTCTTTGCAAGTATTCATTCGTCTAACTGCTTTACCCTTTTTATTTTCTTCCCTCATTATTTTAATTATGACCTCTTTGACCAATCATCCAGATATGAGTTAAATTGTGCTGCGTCATACTCATTTATCTGGACATATCTTCTTTTCTTGTAAAAGGAACCATAATAATTGGAATTGTTTTAGTTTAAGAGAATATAGGAAATGATTGATGTTGCTCCTTTTGATGCAGAAAAATCAATAACGAAGCATATATGTTCTGCAACTAACATTATCCTAATAGTAATGGACTAAAGTCATCCAGCAGCAGACAAGTCAAAGTGAAGATATAAACATTTTCAATACAATTAAAATTGAATTAAGGATTTAGTAACCTTAGCAGTCTCGGTTTGATAAAACATCTTTAGTGTTGTGTGGGTACTCTTCCTCTTTTTGCCTGTAAACCGATGGAGAACAATTGATATAATTGTAGGGTGCTTAAACCCTGAGAAATTCCAAGAATTCAGACTAATTAGGAAAGCACCAATCAGCCATAACGTCGCCAAGTTCACGTTCGCTCTTCCTAGGCCTACATCTGTGTTGGGGCTTCCTGTTGGAAGTTATATTATTTGCAGGTAACTATGTTACCTTTCATCATATTTCATTCGCTTCAATTCATTGTCTGATATTCTTGTTAAGATTAATGTTTTGCTTCTATTCTGTTACAGCGATAACTGATTTTTATTCAATAACTATATAGCTTCCCTCTTGTGTTTGCTGCGTGATCCAATTTGTTAATCAGGGGTAAGGATAGTGAAGGCCGTGAAGTCAGCAGGCCATATACACCAATAACCTTGGATTCTGATGTTGGATACTTCGAACTAGTTATAAAAGTACATAATTATTCTGAACATCTAAATAATGTTAGACTGTTTATTATATTGTTTTACTTGCCAGGTTTGAGAGTTTCTGGTTCTCATAAATATGTTCTTTTTTTTCTTCCAAGTAGATGTATCCATTGGGGAAGATGTCCCACCATTTCCGAGAGATGCAGGAAGGGGATCTCCTGGCCGTAAAGGGTCCTAAGGTATAATAGGTTGTATTCTCCAATAGGTGTTCCTTCAAGTGGTAACCAATTTTAGATCTAAATATGTTTGTCGAAGTCAAAGTATACCTAGTTTGTTTCGATTGTCTTTAATGACCACTCTAACCGTGCTCTTGTTAAAAGTTGATAAAAGAGCTGAATTAGAAGGCAGCTATAATTTTTTTTAAAATTTTATGAATGATCATATTGCAAGGTTCGAATCCGACGGCTTACTGAGAACCATTGTTGCATTTAATGTTTCAAGGAACGTTTTAAATACAAACCTAATCAAGTTCGAGCTTTTGGAATGATTGCTGGAGGATCTGGCATAACTCCTATGTTTCAGGTCTGTAAGTGATAAGTACAAAAGGATTCGTGAACCCCTAGTTCTCAATCATATAAAAACCAAGTTTAAATGATGGGAATTTTCCAGGTCACCCGAGCAATATTAGAGAACCCAAAAGATAAAACCAATATACAGCTTATATATGGGAACACCACATCCGACGACATTCTTTTGAAGGTAAGTCAATCCCTTTACTTTGAAACAGACTGTAATTTCGTTATTTTTGGATGGTCTGAAGTTTATCAAGTTTTTAAAGGAATGTTGAGTTGTTTGTTAATTACACGATCTAAAGCTATAAGTAAAGCCTTAAAATAATTCAATCTCCGTTGACTGTATGCAAGGAACGTGAAAATGTTTTGAACTTTAAATATGTAATTGAGAAGTCCAAATTTGACTGTTGATTCCTCCAAGAGGACTAGACTTATTCTCTGTGCAGTATTTTAAAGGGTGAAGGGTCAAATATGACAAGACCCCAAAAATATATTGCCTTCCGGCTTATACTTCTTGACTTAGTCTAGTTTGATCCGGGTTCGAGTCTTCCATGTACATGACTACATTAAAGTCCTGTCATCAATTTGGCTTCAGGCTTAAGTTTGCTGGAGTTATTGCTTGTCAAACTAAAACCAGAGTAAAATCTTATTGAAAAAAGTGTCTGACGGGTCGATGGAACATATTGATTCTTCATATTGGAATGAAATGATTAGTCTTCTATATCACAACTTTTCTTAAATAACTAGAATAATCCTTTTGGTTAGAACCTCTTCTTGTTCCAGGTTGATAAGAATGTATGTAATTAATTATGCTTTGGTTTGGATATTCTGTAGGAGGAGCTTGATAACATTGCCAGGAATTTCCCGAATCGTTTTCAAGTTTACTACGTGCTAAGTAAGGTGTGTGCGATTCCTCCAAAGTTCTCTCAGAGATGAAAGATGATCCAAATACCTTACTAAGCATTTCATTCAGGGATCATAAAGAAACACAATATGGGCACTCATCTGTAATTTGTGTACCATCCTGCGTAGTCTATATTACATTCAAAGTCAACTAGCCATATCAAATACGCATTTTTTAAAGGATTATCACTAGAAATACTGAGGTTGACACTTCTGACTTTGGTAGCCTCCAGAGGGATGGAATGGTGGTGTTGGTTACATATCCAAGGAAACTATTCAAAACCATTGCCCAGCTCCGGCCCCTGACATTCAGGTTATGTCGAAGTTGGTCATTTCTTTTGGTTTGTTTTGTTTTTGTTTTCAATCTGTTAAAAGCAATGTCGAAATTTATGCTGTTTGTAGAACTGGTATTACAATGCTGTTGGGTTGTTGAATTTTAAAACCAAACTACAACCAATGTCATTTGCAGATATTGAGATGTGGTCCACCAGGGATGAACAAGGCGGTGGCTGCCTATCTTAATGCACTTGGATACACCTCCAATATGCAATTCGAGTTCTGATGAACCACGTTTGTTCGTGTTTATGCATGCAAATATAGCGTGAGTGTGGCTAACTACCTCATATTTGGTTCATTATTAACGCTTCCTCTTTGTAATCATTATTTTGTAAAATCAAATGAATCGTTCCATATAACATTACAATCTCATTGAATCAAACATAAGTTTTTATTTCCATATATAAAAAGGATATTAGATATCAACCTTAAAACTTAAGATAGTGAATTATAATTCGTGTATTTAAATGTAGGTAATTTCACTCTTATGTTCATTTTTTATGGGGGACAATTTCATTTATAAATTTTCAATTCCTTCACCTAAGCGAGCCTATCTATATCATATAGCTCTCTCAAAAATCATAGTCGATGTAAAACCTCCATAAACCATTCATCAAACTAGAATCCATGAGTGTTTATTCACTGAAGACAATATATATTAACTAAAACCTTATAGCATTGAATAATGACCTGTCTTTTATTTGAAAATTAAAATTGAAATTATATTGTCTTAAAAAACGCTATTACATAAGTCCTTACAAAGAATCATACTAGCGAGACCAAAACGAGGATCCTATTACACGATGTAACTAGCTACAATTGAATTACATCATAGAACGCTACAACGACCATTGCCTTTTTACTTCATAAGTAACTAATCCTTGTTTGTCATTAACAATAATGGCTACTCATATCCAATTCACAATCTGTTATGCAAGTTGTTGATGACGCGCTTCCACACTTTTATAAATTCTTCAATTTCGTTCTCTCTATGTAGAGAAAATGAGAATATGAAATGCTGTCTGGATAATCACACCATTACGCTGCCCATGTTTTGTACACCTTATGATTAAATTCAAAGTTTCTAGCCACTCAAAAGTGTATCGAGGTAGTTGCAACATCACCATCAACCTACCCCATATTACTTTTCTATATTGACATTCAAAGAAAAGATGGTTTATGCTCTCATTCATCTGCTTATAAAGGACGTAGATGGGGTCAAATTCTTCAAACCATCGATCTTTTGTTCTTACCTGATTTTTAATCACCAACCAAGTAAAAAACGCATCTTTGAGGACTAAAATTGATTTCCATGTGACGTCAAACCAGGGGACTACCTCCATCGTTTGAACCATTAGCTTGTGACAAGATTGGTTGTTGAACACTCCACTGGAATGAGGCAACCATACAATGTTATTGTTACGATAGTTGTGTTGTACTGTTGTCTTTCAATAATAAAGACTTGTTAATTTTGTAGATGTTATGAAGTGCAGAAAGTAAAGAACACCAAGATTTTTACTTAGTTCGATAGCTTCAATGCTATCTACATCCAAGATTCCTACTGATGTGGCTTCAACTAGTATGAACAAGAAGAAAAATGTACAGAGATTGAGTGTTTATCAAAAAACTTGCAAAGAGTCTTAGAAGCTCTCCTAGTACCCACAAATAAGTACCCTAGCACTCTCTGATATTTTTCACTCTATTCTTACACTCACTGAACGTTTGCTTACAATGTAATGAGAGAAAATGTGATATCTGCTGATGCTTGAACTCTGTCCTATTTATAGGAGTAGAGATTAGTTGCCTTCGGTTATGTGTTGAGTGAGTCAAATATATGCAGGTGCTCTTCATGTGATCTATTTAAGCATGCTTCTGAAGATGTGCATTTAATGTATTTTGGCGCTGTCTTTGATTTGGTTCAGATATGCTACGACTGCATTTTTGGCTTGGCTTCTGACGCTTTCCTCTTCACGTGAGTCCCACATGTATGTGTCTTAAACTTAGTTGTTTTTGTCTCTAACTGATTATAACACCTGAAAGCTTATCTCTCCTTTTCTCTTCGTCATTTTCAGACACCTCTTCTTCTCTTCTTCGATCCTTCATTTATATACTATGTTTGTTGCATTTAAGTGGGGATTGATGGAGTAAATGTGAGTTCCTAATCCTTCAATCTTCACTCAGTTCATAGATCTATGAGTGATTTGGAATTCGAAAAAACCCTAGCTTTTACCAACCTTGTGAGATCTGATGGAATAACCTTCGGTTTCATGGGGCTTCACTTATCTGTAAGTAGTCCCTACAAAAAGTCAACTTCTTTTGTATTAATACCTCAGTCCTTAAATCTGATGGGTTTCTTTCTCCTGTAATTTTCTCTAGGTTGAAGACCCCCTTTGTGATTCGGTCTCTGACAAAGTGGAGTCTCACATCTATATGCTTGGATCTCTCATGGAGGACTGGATCTTTACTAAGGTACAGTGCACTTTGACTATCCGTATGTATTACTGGCTTTGTGATATATGTTGATTTCTTTCAATATGCCTGATAGCCATGTTAGCTCCTTTACACCTTCAGTGATTGCATAATGCTCTGCTTCTATGGTTGATAAACTTACTACTGATTGCTGTTGTGATTTCCAGCTGATTGTGTTTGCTGATAATGTGAAAACATATTCAGAAATTGACTTTCTTGTGTCCTTATCTGTTGCATAATCTGCATCCACATAACCACATAAAGACAAGTAATTGCATTTAGTTAGTTCAGCTTTAGAAAAACATAGTCTATAGTTTATGGTTCTAGATAAGTATCTGAGAACCCCCTTCAGCCCTTGCCAGTGTTCTAAACCTAGATTGGCCATGAATTTGCTTAGTATACTGATGACATAAGCTAGGTCAGGCCTTGTGCATAGCTATATTATACTTCCAACACCTACATAATAGGGATAGTGAGCCATTGCTTTCTGTTCAACCTCAGTCTTCGGACTCTTGCTAGACACCATCTGTAGGTGAGATCCTAGGGGAACAGAACTAGGTTTAGCTCGTTCCACGTTGAATTGAGCTAAGACCTTTCTTATATAATTCCTTTGACAAGCCAAAGCTTTCCTTCCCTCCTATTTCTGATTATTTGCATTCCTAGAAGCTTTTGAGCTTCTCCCAAGTCTTTCATTTCAAAATTAATGCATAGTTCAGACTTTACCTCTTGAATTCTGTTTAAGTGTTTCCCTGTAATGATTAGGTCATCTACATAGACCAACATAAAGACTGCTTTAGTCATTCCTAGATTCTTAAAGTATAGGTAGTAATCATATGAACTTCTAATGAAGTTCATACTAGCAGCAACCTCATGGAACTTCTTGTTCCACTGTCTAGGTGCTTATTTAAGCCCATATAGGGATTTCTGTAATAGACAGACATGATCTAGCTTATTCTTGTCCTCAAATCTGATTAGTTACTTCATGTAGATTGTCTCCTCAAGCTTTCCATATAGGAAGGCTGTTTTGACATCCATTTGATGGATTTCCCAGTCATATAGAGTAGCTAGAACTGGAATAAGCCTAATGGTTTTGAATTTGACTACTGGAGAGAATATCTCCTTATAGTCAATTCCTTCCTTCTGTCTAAACCCCTTCGCTACAAGCCTAGCCTTGTAAATCTTAGGATCTGCTTCTGTCACTCATTCTTTCAACTTGAACAACCATTTGTTCTCAATTAGTTTAACTTTAGGAGGTTTAGGCACTAAAGTCAAAGTTATGTTCTTCATTAAAGAAGAGTATTCTTTCTCACAAGCCATCTTCCACTATTTTGCATCCTTACTTCTCATGGCTTCTCCATAGGTTTTAGGAGTCTTATATTCTATAGTTTCAGCCATAAGAAATGCAAATTCAACCAAGTTTGAGTCAATGTACCTCCTATTAGGGATTCTCTATCTTGGCTGCCCATCCTTTATGAGTTGATAGTCTTGTAGGTTTCCTTGTACATTAGTTGAAGTTGTGTGTGGGGGTTTTTTCTTCACCCACACCTTCAGTCTCTTCTATCCTTTGTTCATGATGTGTAGTGCCTTGTATAGGCTCCATATCAAGAGGTTATGGAATGCCACCTTCTTCAATTTCTGGTGGTACATAGAAAGAAACTGATTTGTTCAGTGATCCTAATTGCTCCTAAACTTCCTTTTAGAGGTCTGAATTTGAGGAATTCCTATTCTGCAGATGGAATTCATCTTCCTTGAAGATTACATCTCTGCTTATAATGGTTTTATAGCCTCCTTTTTGCAGTAGTAAGATCTTAAAACCTTTTACTCCTTCTGGATATCCTAGGAACACTCCTTTAATTGCTCTAGGCTCAAGCTTTCCTTCCTTCTGATGTGCATAAGCCGCACATCTGAAAGTCCTAAGGTGAGTTAGGTTAGGTTTCATACTATTCCACACTTCTTGTGGAGTTTTGTAATCATTTGCAGCAGTAGGGAGCCTATTAACTAGATAGGCTGCAGTCCTAATGGCTTCTCCCCATAGAGAATGTGAGCAGCCCGAAGAGAGTAGCATGCACCTAGTCTTTTCTAGGAGAGTCCTATTGAGTCTCT
>JAOSBL010000004.1:19242678-19255196 GCA_027568915.1 Erythroxylum roraimae | reverse complement strand
GAGCAGCCCGAAGAGAGTACCATGCACCTAGTCTTTTCTAGGAGAGTCCTATTGAGTCTCTCAACTATACCATTCTGCTAAGGTGTAGCTCTCACTATTTTATGCCTTAGGATGCCTTTCTTGCTATAATAGTCTTCAAACTCCTTATTACAGTACTCCAGTCCATTGTCCTTCCCAGTCTGATTCTCCATAAGTGTATGCCATTTTATGAAGTTTTCTTGTGCTTCATCTTTTCTCTTCATCAGATATACCCAACATTTTCTAGATTTGTCATCTATGATTGACATGAAGTATTGGTTCTCTCCTGCAATAGGTACTTGAGCTGGCCCCCAGAGATCATTATAAGTATATTCCATGATCTCTGTGGCCCTCTGTGTTCCCTTTTGAAAACTGGATCTGTGATGCTTTCCTAGCACACATGATTCATAGAATTCTAGCTTCTTTAGGTCTTGTTCAGGGATTAGTCCTTGTTTCGAGAGGTGGAACATACTTTTATTCCCTGCATGACCCAACCTTGCATGCCATTACTTGGTTGATTCATGATTTCCCTTCTCAAAAACTTGATTAACTTCTATTGAGCCTATAACATAGTACAACCCACCCCTTTCAACTTCTCTAATAATGACTTTACCATCCTTTAAGATTTCTCTGAGTCCCTCTTTTGATCTGATTTGAAAACCTTGCTTATTAAACAAGCTTTCAGAAATCAAATTTCTCGTTATTCCAGGCACAAATCTGACATTAGTAAGGATCCTTCTCTTTCCATCAAACATGTTGATGGAGACACTTCCAATCACTTCTATCCTTTGCTGCTCAGAATCTGCCATTTTTACTTTGGTAGTGACTGGTTCAAATGTAGTGAACCAGTCTCTATGAGGAGTCACATGCATTGTACACCCTGAATCAAAAATCCATTCTCTACTCAGGTCTTCACTTTCTTCAGTGACAGCTAGAATCTCATCACCACTTGAGTCTTCTGGTTTCTCCACATTTCCTACGTCACTTTTCGCAGCTTTATTCCTTTTCTTCTTTCTACAGTCCCTTGCAAAGTGTCCCTCCTTATCACAGTAAAAACACTTCTTTCCTTTTCCCTTTTTCTTCTTTTCTTCACCATCCTTGGTGTGCTTATCCTTTCCACTTCCCTTCTACCACTTTCCTTTCTTGCTATTCTTCTTATGAGACTTCTTGTCATGATTATTTTCTACAAACATTATTTCTGCCTCTTTGTTGAATGTATTAACATCCATTATTTCTTCCATTAATGAGTCTAACACCCTCTTGATAGTGAGGGATTCTCCACTAGCATGCTTAATCACCTTCTTGAATGCATTGAATTCAGAAGGTAAAGCCTTTAGAATTACTACAGCTTGATGCTCCTCAGATATTTTTTCATCTGTAGCTTCTAAGTCTTATACTAGCTTAAAGAAATAGTCTAGGTTATCATCTAGGGTGACAGATGTGTTCATCTTGTAGTTAGCAAGATTGTGGAGAAGTGTCATCTTGTTAGGAAGACACCTCTTTGCATAGATTTCATCAAGTTTAAGCCATAGCTTCTGTGCAGTGTTACAATTCTGCACTTTTCTTATCACAATTGGTGATAAGTGAAGCATTAACTTGTAATGTGCAAGTCCTTGCATCTTAAGTCTTTTTACTGGATCAGTCTCAACATCATACTGATCTTCGATAGCCCCATAACAATCATAGGACTCAAGAAGAGCTTGCATCTGGAGTTTCTAGATGGTGAAGTCTTCTTTTCCAGTAAATACATCAATTTCTTTTCCTACCATTATGACTGTAGTTTAAAGAAATAGAAAGACTTTTACTTATAGACAATTCTTGATGATTCTTTGATGCTTTGAGTAGCCAAAAAGTGCCCTAGGAGGTTTCAGAAGCTCTGATACGACTTCTGTTAGGATAATTGTGTTGTACTATTTTCTTTCAACAGTAAAGACTGATAAAGACTTGTTAATTTTGCAGATGTTATGAAGTGCAGAAAGTAAAGAATACCAAGATTTTTACTTGGTTCAATAGCTTGAATGCTATCTACATCCAAGGTTCCCACTGATGTGGTTTCAACTAGTATGAATAAGAAGAAAAATGTATAGAGATTGAGTGTTTATCAAAACACTTGCAATGAGTATTAGAAGCTTTCCTAGTACCCACAGATAAGTACCTTAGCACTCTCTGATATTTTTCACTCTATTCTTACACTCACTGAACGTTTGCTTACAATGTAATGAGAGAAAATGTGATATCTATTGATGCTTGAATTCTGTCCTATTTATAGGAGTAGAGATCAGTTGCCTTCGGTTATGTGTTGAATGAGTCAAATATATGTAGGTGCTCTTCACGTGATCTCTTTAAGCATGCTTCTGAAGCTGTGCATTTTATGTATTTTGGTGCTGTCTTTGATTTGCTTCAGAAGTGCTACAACTGCGTTTTTGGCTTGGCTTATGATGCTTTCCTCTTCAGTCCCACATTTATGTATCTTAAACTTAGTTGTTTTTGTCTCTGACTGATTATAACACCCGAAAGCTTATCTCTCCTTTTCTCTTCGTCATTTTCAGACACCTCTTCTTCTCTTCTTCGATCCTTCATATATATACTATGTTTGTTGCATTTGAGTGGAGATTGATGGAGTAAACGTGATTTTCATCATAGTTATCTTTCCTATATCCTACAAAAATCGTAGGTAAATATGCTGTCAATAAATGGGAACCTTTGAATGATCCATACCATTCATCATTATGTATAAGTGTCGACACTCTAGGATCAGAAGGAATGCAATTTCAGATACTAGATAGTTCACTTTGGTTAATAACAGGGTCATAGTCAATCCAATTATCGTACCACAGCCATATGTCCTCTCCATGTTCCGGGTTATGCTTGATACGTGGATATATAATGTCTCGCAAGCTAAGCAAATGATTGAATATCTACAAGAATTCTTTAGAATATTGTATTTACCAGAAATTCCAATTACGAAGATGATATTGATTAATCCATTTGATCCACAATGCGGTTTTATTTGTAAATAAACGCCAGACCCTCTTGTATAGCAGGACTTTCTGCATTTGGGCAGTAGGAATAATTCCAAGACCCCCTAGCTGCTTTGGTATCGTTATATCAGCCCATTTCACCTTGGATAGTTTTCTATTCTCAACTTTACTAGACCATAAAAATGCTTTCAAGATACGATCCAACTCGATGACTTTCTTAGGTAAAACTAGGTGTGCCGACCAATGTTTATTCATGTTATTTAACACTGAGTTGATTAACGTCAACCGACCAGCTATAGATAGAAACTTATGTTGCCATGCCATGATTATGATTTTGAGCTTTTCTATCAAAGGCATAAAATTTGAGAATCGAGGCTTATGAGGAGTTATTGGAACTCCTTGATAGCTAAATGGTAAAGAGTGCAAAGTAAAACCAACCTGACGGTTATTCTGCTTAGGATCATAGACATCCGATGACACATATACCCTACTCTTCTAAGTATTTATTTCCAAACTAGACCATTGGGAAAAAATTGTATTATGTGCAACTGAATGTGGTTTAGCCTTACAAAGCAGAATTAAATCACCAGCATATAGTAAATGAGACAGCTTGATTTCACGGCATTTAATGTGATACTGAAACAAACCATTGCAATCCACTAGCTTTGATACAAGTCTAGAAAATCCTTCCATAACTAAGGCAAATAGTTAAGGGGAAAGGGCATCCCCTTTCCTAATCATTCTAGCATTTTTAAATGGTAATGAAGGTATCCCATTCACCAAAATACTGAAAGACGTCGATTGTATACATTTGATAATCTAGTTTATGAACTTAGTAGGCAATCATATTACTTCCAAACATGCACTTAGATAGGACAAATTGATGGTTTCATATACTTTAAACAAATCAATCTTCAATACACAACTCTTAATATGTTTACTGGACTGATATTTACCCAGGAGCTTTTAGAGAATGAGGATGTTATCCCTGACATTCCTCTCAGGTAAGAAAGCTCCTTGAGCCACACTAATTACCTCTGCCAATATTACCTTCAATCTTGATGCAAGAAGTTTGGCTATCGTCTTATACACTGTGGTACAACAAGATATAGGTCTGAAATTTGAGATAGAAGAAAGATGTCTCTTCTTCAGGATGAGGCATATATAAGAATGATTGACTTCTCGCAACATCTAACCCGAAGCAAAGAATTCCAATATTGCATCCATGAATAACAAACTAGTAATGTCCCAAGTTTTTTGAAAAAAGCCAGTAGTGAATCTATCCAACCTGGGAGATTTTGAAGCATTGAGACTAAAAGGCATATCCTTAACTTCTTATGGCATGAATGGAGCTACAAACATATCCTATTGTGTCTAATTGAGATTAACTACCAAAACATCTTTCACATTATAACCCCTCTGTTAAGTTTTATGACTGCCATTAGTTGTTGAAAATAGCCTCTAATATACTGAGTCATCTTTTGTTGTTCCAAATACACAATCCCATTCATGTCTCTCAGTTCAGAAATGCTATTAACATTTCTTCGAGCCATCACAGATGCATGGAAAAACTTAAAATTGGAGTCCCCATGTTTGAACTATATCTGTCTAGCCTTTTGTTTGATATTTGAATTATAAAGATTAAGACCCTTTTGATAATCCTTCATCCTCTCCAGTTCCATATGTCTTAATACAAAGTTGTGTGGATCCTGATAACAAGCCTTCTGTGCCTCATCCAGTTTCTATTTTAAAATATGAATGTTACGATTCTGCATTTTGAGAAATTATTTAATTGCTATCTTGATAGTGCGAAGTTTTTGCATGAGCTAAAACATTTTGTACCCTTGCGCCTCATGTCGCCAACAACTTCTGATGACCTCCATAAATCCCTCCTATTGTGTAAGACCATTAAAAAATCTAAAGGGTGTCCCACCTATAGCCCTTCCATGCATCTGTTAAATAAGCATATAGGAGTGAGCTGACATCCCATTCTCACCAAAATGAACATATGCATATAGAAAATGACTGAGCCAAAACAAGTTCACCAAGGCTCTATCTAATTTTTTCCATATCAACATGGTTCCTTGTTGGTTTTTTTTCTAGGTGAATAATCAACCAGTTCCCCTCAAATCCAGTAGATTGGTCTTGCATAAAAACTGAGTAAGCTCTCTGCCAGCCCTTGTTGTGAATCTAGCTCCTCCTTCAACCTCATAAGTATTCAAAGAGCAATTAAAGTCCCTAGTTACTAACCACAGATTCTGTATACCATACTGTATAGCTTAAAGATCCTTCCATAATTTCTCTCGCTAAAAAGTAAAACTGGATGCATACACAAGGGAGACTTTAAAAATGATCGATTGTCCCTTCAATTGACAGTAAAGATGCATGTATTAACCACTACTATGCTTAACTTCGATGACATTTGTATTAAATAAAAAAATAAGGAGACCATTATAGTGATGGGAATGATTTGTGATAGTTTTCCATTGGTACCAAAAAATGCCAATCCTGTTTGAACAAAATTTTCCTTTATTTTAGTCTCTAGTAGACTAACCAAAAAGGCTCTCTTAGTAACTACTAAATCCTTCATCATTAATTGTTTAAAAGAGTTATTTAGCCCTTTCGCATTCCATACAAGTATAGTCATCTAAGGGGAAACCCTTTGGATTTATCTTTGCGTCGAGTTGATCGTCGCCTAGATTTAGTTAGATAATCGTGAGAGGTTTCTGCTTCATTCTCCTATCTAGATTGATCATTTTGTTGCTCCTCCCTACTATCATGTGACACTGCAATCGATTCATTATGCTCCAAATTATCCGTAGATTGATCCTTAGCCACCATATCCTGATGACCCACCACTAACATTTGATCACTGCTTGGTAATCCCTCCTGAATGTAATTTAGAGTGGTACTATTTACCTGGATCTTATATAACTATATCTTTATGTCTTCTTTTTTATATGAGAAAACTATACTTGTAAATTTTTAACATATATAGTTGGTTTATTCCCTACAACTAATCGGTTGATTATAAATTTTCAACATTTTAATCTAAAATATTTTTATCTTATTCTTGTTTGTTTAATAAAATCATAAGATTAAGCCTATGTGATAAATATACATTGAAAATAAAATTATGATGAGGTCATAACTATGAGATTTATATTGTATTTATGTATTATCTTGAAATTATTTATATTGAATCAACATAGGTTCCAATCCATATTTTAATGATAATAAAACATAATTTATTAATAATTTATTTTTTTCAATATCTTAAAAGATAATATGAAAGTTAATTAGGTAATTTGCTAATTTAAGCCAAGAGACACTTTATGAAGACCATAAAGCAAAGTGGAAGATCAAATATTCATTGAAGATAAAATAAAGTAATTAAATAAACATAAGCTTCAGGTCCGTTCAAGTGAAGAACAAAGACATATAAACTAATATCAAGGAAGATTAAAGGCATTATAAGTGTATAATATAAGTGTAGTCTTTATTGTACCTTTTGGTCATTTTAAATCTTTAAGTGTTCATATAAGGTAAGCAAGCATATTGTTCAACCAAGTGAGAGAGACAAAAAAAGATGAGGAGCTTTTAAAAGATTGGAAATTCAAGAAGAATTATCCTTCAAATTAAACCATATGTAATGTTCAACAATGGTTAATCACTAGTTCTCATATCAAAGATTTTTCTCATCTTATTTTAAATTTTCAAAGTGAACCTAAAATTATATATAAAAAAAAGCCCTTAGTGATGACAGATGGATTCTTTCTATGAATGAATAGTTGAATTTGAGAGAACTAAGGTGTGGACCTTAAGACCTAGACCCAAAGACCGACAAAATATAGGTACCAAAACTTGGTGTTTAGAAATAAATTAAATAAATTAGGTATCACTATAAGAAACAAAGCTAAATTGGTGGCTAAAGCGATATAATTAAGAGGAGGGTATATTTTAACGAAACTTTTACACTAGTAGCTAAATTAGAAGTGTTGAACTAGGTGAGTTTCTGGCCATGGTTTTAATGATAATAAAATTTATTGTTTTCAATGACTTTACTTTTGGCTATATTAGTAGCTCTATTATAATGGAATTAAACAATATATGAAATATCAAGTTCAATAGAAGGGTAAAATGACTAAGGGAGCCAATTGAAATTATTGAACAATCAAGGGTGACTAAAGTGAACAAAGTGGAGGGTACATGGAATTAAAAAGAGATTTAAGACAATTCAAGTCAAGTGGACTATGAACAAGAAATAATAAAGCCATTAAGTAAGAAATAATTCATTATAATCTTTCTTGTAATCTTATCTTGATCATCTCAATATTCTTGGGTCTCAAACATTACATAATCATTTTATGATGTCCCTAATTGCATATACTATATATTAATTAAAAGGAAAATTGATTTTTTAAAAGAAAATCCTCTTGATGTATGAAAATATTTTTATGAAATTTTTTAAATAGTTTTGGATAAGATTTTTCATAGGATTATATTTTAAAATTTGAAAGAGCTTAAAAAAATTTGAAAAACTTATTTAAGAAAGTTTAGGTTGATCAATCTAGTATATTGGGCGACCAATGTTAAGTTTCTAAAGTGATTTGGGTATACTTAGCATACATTGATTGGCGATTATGTTATACTAGTCAACCAGTATGCCTTGAAAAAAAAAGAAATTTTATGTTAAGAGTTTTTAGGATTATGTTGATCATTACAGCAATCGCTATAATAGTTGCCTAGTTTCGCATATCGGTTGACCAGTGTAGTAGAGTTGTCAACTAATTGATAGGTCAATATTTTATATTTTATTTTAGGTTTGTTTACTTGGTATTTGAAACTTTACAATATATTTTATAAATTAGGTTGATGCTTCTATTGCTTATAAGATTATATAGTCATAATTAGAGAATCGAATTAACTAGAAAAATTCATGGCAACTTGATCATGTTCTTTTACTCCTATGATTGGTCAATATGCAATATTTTTAGAAGAGTAGTGACTAATGGATAGACACAAGCTAGTGAGATTTTTAGCCTTTATAGACTGAAATGTCCACATCAGTCTCATTGTCTTTCGTTTATGTAGGCGTGTACATCTTGACTTTGCTTTGATTTTCTATTTAAGACCATATTTTTTCTCATATGCATTAACTTGAAAATGATATAGACATTCTTTGTTTTACAAGCTACAATAGCCAAATAGCCTACCTATCGATATGATTTTTCCTTTTAATAAGCCCTTTTGAGCTTTATTTATCTAATCTTTTTTTCTAAGCACATTACATGGTTTTAACTTAAACAAATGTCCTACTCATGCCTTAAAGCTAGTGGAGCATTTGTTGATTGTTAATGATTGTGGATGCACAAAAGTATAAGTGTGGGGGTGTGCATATATGCGGGATGGTTATAATTTACAAAATGTCATTTAATGTCTTATCAACAAATTCCAATAATGATGTAGTTTCTTCAAACTTTATATGAAAAAAGAAAATAAAGAAGAAAAAGAAGAAAAAATGTACTTACATAAAATTATCAAGGAGGAAATTCATTTTTTTTGCAAATTTATTCACAATTACTCGTTCTTCCTAAAGTTATAAGGAAGGGGTGATTTGATGGTGATGCAAATGAGGAATATGTTGTTTTGAAGAGTCACTCTTCATGGTTGCAATGTGTAGTTTATCGTCAATTTTTGATTCCTTTTTATTCCTTATTCTTCATGAGGTTTAAATATGAGCTCTGAAACATAGTTTTTGCATTCATCATAACTGATGGTGCCCAGTTTTAAGTGAATGTTGATTTTTTCACTTGATGTTACATTGAGTGTCTTTCTTGCTTCACTAGCTTTAATGGCTTTTACGCTATACTATCTAAATACACCTCACCTTAACCTTTTCCCATATTACAACCTTAAAAAGTCCTTTGATTCATGATTATGCATGTGAATCCTAATGGTAGACAATTAAAATGATATGCAAAGTCATGGAATGTCTTGATCATGAATGGTGTTTAAGTGTTCCTATATATCTATTTTATTCTTAAACACATATTGTCAAATTCTAACCCTAGATTGCTCAGTTTCTAGATTTATCATGAGTAAAAGTACTTAATGTTTAGTTCTTGCCATGGTTTTGAAAGTTATTCCTCTTTTCTTATAACTATTTATTCTAGGAAATATGAAAATTATGAAAGTGTTTTGATTTGTGACTTTGATTTTGTTATTTTGCCTGAGGACGGTCAAAAGCTAAATGCGGGGGAACTTATTGTTGGCTGGATTGTTTATATATTCACTGATTAATACTTATCAGTTAATATTATGAAATGCTTAAGATACTCTTTTGGGTTCACATTTAGTTTTAGGTGTAAGTTGGAAGCATAAAAGCTAAAATGAGTTAAAAGCATATTCCTTGAGTCCTCTTAATGTTCAAACTCATTTGTCTTTATGGAACAAGAAGGAGATGGATAGAGTGAGGATGGGACAAGAAAATGTAAGAAAATGAAGAATTCAGCATGACTTCTAAGGTACACGACCGTGTATCCAATTACACAGCCATGTATAATTTCAAAAGTGGCACTATTGTGATGCATGGTTGGATGCTCAGAAACCTAATTTTCCATATAAATAGACATGTGAGAAGCCAAACAAAGGATGAGTCTTTTTTGGAACATGAAAAGAGGAAAAAACACTCACTTCTTCGAGATCTATGGAGGCCTAGTTTTCTTCCTTCTAGTTCGTAGGGGAAATCGAAGTCGAAGATCACATTGAACATCTTTTCACTTTTTATTGTTGTTCTTCTCTCTATAGAGATTGTTTTTGTTACTCTACACCTATTGATTTGGGTATTGTGTAAGAATGACTTAAATGCTTTCATTGGATTGTTTTTATATAAACCCTTTCCTAGAATCTTTGATAAAATGTGTAATTGTTACTTTTTCGATTCATTTGTAGTAAACTAATGGTGTTGAATCATTAGAGATAAAATAACATAGGTTAAATGACCCAAGCTTACGTGATTGTTGCCCACATTAGCCCGCTTTCATAGTTCGTATTATGGTTATCCTACTAAATTTAGAGAGCTTATTATAGGTTGTTTGATAGCTAGGTTTAGTTAAAGAGCTTATTTTGATTTAAAAACACCTAAGGGAAAACCAAGGTTAACAAAGCTTATTATTAACCTACAATTAATAGTTTCTAAGAGAGGTGTGAAAACAACAAGATAATGAAGTACGTTAATTTATGCAAAAGCTGAAATTGAATAGAGAACTAGATTCTAACTCATTCATCAATTTTGTCACTTTTTGACTGTTTAATTTAAATTGCTTTCGTTAATTCAATGTCACCTTATTTTGTTTATTGATTCACACCAAAACCCCATATTTCCCAAACATCGATTCTTTTCATTACAAAAGATACGCGTGCATTCTTTATGGATACGATCCCTACTTACTACTACTATAAATTTTAGTGTGCAAAGTTAGGTTTTATTTTCTAGTATGTTCAACATGCATCAATGATAATAAGTTAAGACCATGTTAAAGAAATAGAATATGCCATGGTTTAACACATAACCTACACATCCACGTGTTAGCCCTGTGTTCCTTCCCAAAAATTTTCTATGCATCTATTTCAATAAATATAGCCCTTTGTCTTACCCTTATAACACTCATATTCTGTCATACACTCCACTATGTATTTCCCATGTTATCCATGTTCACCTAACATACCCCTGTGTAATGCAACATGTATCCACGTTTTTTTAGTACACAACCCCTATATGGTATCATGTAGTAGTTGTGTTCGCCATGTTGTCTTATTTCTAATAACATCAACCTTCTGCTTCTCTTAAATTTCAAATTTCAAATTCCCTTTTGGTTTTAAAGTTATTTCCAATCCCCTAAGCCAGGTATAGCCTAGTACTTATTTTCACTTGCTCTTTACCATATTTTTTAGTGTCATCTGGGTATTTTCCGTACTGCACTTTTAATTTTATGATTTTCATGTATTTTGGGTTACCTAGAGTTATGGATTTTTTTTCTTATTGATGATTAAATATCCATTATGTATGACATTTAGGGTACTAGGAAGATGACTTAGATAAATGATGAACTATATGTGCTAATTATGGTTGGAGATGCTTGTACAAATTATTTTTTTATATACATTTAAATTGCAAAGTTGTTTTGCACAATTCCTATACTAGGATGAATTTATATGGAGCTAAATTTTTTTTATTATAGGATGTGAGTGATAGTTATATTTTATATAAATAATAAAAAAATCAAACATGGGAATGTTTTAGGTTACGTTAACACTTCATTTGGTGGTTCATTACTTTGTTTCTTATTCTACTGTATTATACTCCATAATTATACATATGTGCTATCAATTATTGTTTTTAAGTGCTTATTTATGTCTTTCTTCAGATATCACATTATAATGAGGACAAGACTACACAAAAGAGGAGTCTCTCAATACTATCTATAGGTAAAAGAGTTAGAGTATATGCTTTCACATCTATATCACGAGTGATAACTCTTAGGAAACATATACCAAAAAGACCACAGGAACTATAACCACCACTATTACATCTAAATGAGTCACAAATGTCGATTAATCCAAGGGAGAAATTAGGTCATCCATTACTACTACTTAATACCAAGCACAAAGGAAGCATTACTAGACCTTCTAGACACGACATTTTGAGGCATTTGGACATATAAACTGGGACATCCTGAGGGAGGTAGATATTGTTGATAGTGTGAGAGAGATAATTTCATTCAATAGATGGTCAAACTTCTTTCATATCTATGAGCTCATCTACCAGGAGCTTATATTAGAGTTTATGTGCATATTAAAGGTTGATAAAACTAAGATGTTATAAGGGTATGACATTGTCTTACATTCAAGATGGGAGGCAATGACAACAACCTTAATTACAATCAATTTAGGTTCATGCCAGTTTTTACCTAAAGTAGTGTGCCTAGACCTTGATGTCTAACAAGATCTCCTTAGACTAGAATTGGCTAAACACCTATTTAAGGAATTATTAGAGATCAATAACCATTATGCATACTTATCACCTCATAAAATCTAAGGCATCAAGATTTTGATTTCTTATGATACTTTATATGTGTAAGTTCTTGGTGTATTTACTTTTCATGTGGAGGGAAAGTAATAGTGTGGTAAGCTAGAGGGACTTTTTCTTGATATACTGCATGTGTTGGAGACATAAGATACACTAATAGGTATAGGTCATACCATGTTTTCCTAGATGTTTGAGTGTGTTTTTTGTAACATCCTGTTACCCATGTTAAGGCTAAAGGAGTAAATGTGAGAGATTACTGAGAGATTAGAAAATACATTTCATGTTCATGCATAATATAGCATGCTCATACACGTGAATAGTGAAAGTTTTGCACATAAAAATAATTGTACATTGATCGCGGCTCTGTCGTTCGATTAAATTAATCGACCTTGGAAATCGGTCAAAATAAAATGTTCCAAGATTGCAGC
>JAOSBL010000004.1:19218538-19229072 GCA_027568915.1 Erythroxylum roraimae | reverse complement strand
CGGTAGAAATCGGAAACAAAAACAATGTCACGGTCGTGATAGACACTTTCTCCATTCATACCACTAATTTTCCTTAATATTCATATGTAAAAAGTTAGAATTGGGTTTCTAGTCTTCTAGAAATTTCTCCCTTTTGTCTCTCGTTTCTATAGAACTAACAATTAGGTCATTTGGACTCCTAACTCATGAGATATAGACCAAATATCACAAACTGCTCCAAAATAGGGGCAACATCAGGTCACCATTTTCGATCTCAACTTCCAAGGTCATAAAGCTAGAACTAAGTCAGAGTCCCTTGTAGAGATGTTTATCTCTATGTATTAGGTTTTAGAAGCAACTAAAATGACATAATTTGGAGGTCTGTAGGCTGAGTTATGACTTAAACAATGTGATTGACTTAAACAAACCTTAGACAGAATTCCACTGCACGATACTCTCTTGTCATATACAACCAAGTTCATGAAAAGTAACACCAAAATAACACCAAAAATCATCCCAGAAACCATTCCATATCTAAATGAATCTTTATAACCATTCAAATATACACACAAAGAGGAATTAAATTAAGTGTAGTCCTAAACCTTAAAATTGTTAAAGTAGTTCTTCTAATGCTTTTCCTTCCCTTCCTCTTTAGCTTTGCTTGAATCTCTAAGTGAAAAATGACGGGATTAAGAGGGTTAAATGAAGCGAAGAAAAATATAAAGTTAAGCCATCAAAGTGTCAACCATCTTCCCTCTCCATATGCCTTTTCATGAATTTTCTAGTCTTAGACACATTTTTCAATCCCATTGGATCATATGCCACAATCCTATTGAACCATGTGTTACAATCCTAGTGGACCACGGATTACAATTCTATTGGACCATGTGTTACAATTATGTTAGACACACATGCTTTAATCTTATCGGTCCATGAGTTGACTTTAGGAAAATTGCATATTGGTTCTTCTTCTTCCTTTAATTCCCACATTGGCCTATAATCTTATCAATTTATTTCATTCCCTTATCTCTTAAGTTTCTAATGGCATAAATTTCATGCAATTTGGTTAATTAAATTGGGAGTTATACTCCAAAAACTATAGGTTGCTCGAAAACAAGGACAGTGACCATAACTCAACTTCGAAATAGAATTCAGAACTCTGAGAGGCAGAATCAGATTTTGGTTCCTTTCTGAAATTTAGACCTATGTCTCTAGTTTGATCTCCAATTGAAATTATCCAATTTAGAGGTCTACAGGCCAAGATATGGTTAAATTACAAAAATCTGTTCAGTGAAACCTATCCATTTAGCGAGGTACACATCCTATATCAACTAACTTCAGTCTTATCATACAACAGCAACACAAAAATACGTCCAATTTAACCAAAAACATCCCATTTACTTATGGAATACTTCTTTTATCAATTCTCCTCACATCACACTCATAATCTAAGCAAACCTATCAAAAATTTCTATACATATTTCACGTGTAATTATGTATGTCCTTGCCGAAGCAAACAAAATTATCCGTTTACCCTTGTCTTTTACATTAAGTACATTATATCTCTTACTATACTTAGATGCACTTAATTCATTATGTGCACTACTTAATACACTCTAGACAGGCTATAATACTTCCAGGGTATAGTTGGAGCCTTATATATACCCCTACAAATATCTCCACCTCCTCCATAAGATTGATTTGTCTATCTTTTGTACTTTTATTTTCAGTTTCTTTTGTTAATACTCTTAATCATATGTATATATTTTTTGATATTTTCCTTTTGGCTTCTATTTTGCCATCTCTTTAAAATTCCAATATGCACTTCAATGAAACATTAATGGAATGAAATTTCATCTAAGACTTGGATCTAGTGTCTTAAATCAAGGAAGTTTAAGTTATTTACTATATTTATTTCCCCTTTATATTATTTATATTATTTTTCCATGTTTAAAACATTGAGCATAATGTTTATTTTCAGTATGGGAGAGGGATTATAAGATTTTGACCATATACTATCTCAAGCTTATCAATTTTTTTCATTATTTTCTCAATACGAATTACATTTTGAATTTTTATTTTCTCTAAAAGCATATCAATAGAGATAATTCATTTATTAGTTTGGATGCTTTGGTGATTTGGAATGTCTATGTAACTAGTTATAAGTATTAGTGCGTAAGTGAGTTTAATCTGCCTTATGAATTTGGAGACTGAATATTTGATATGCATTATGATATTATTTGTATCAAATGCACATGCATTAATTAATTTTGACTTCGTTTGAGTATTTTCATTATAACATATAAATTTTTTTGAATAAACAAGCTTAAATAATTCACTATATTGGCTTTAAACCAAACAAAAAAGGTTGAAGTTAAAGAGTGGTGTTAATAGCCATTTGAAATAGTGACTTAGTTTAGTAACTATGGGTATTGATTGACCTTATTTTATGACATTCAATATTGTAATAATTGCAAGTGCATGGCATAGTTGTAACTAGTACCGAAAAGTATAGGTCTATCCCATAAAGATGATGAATACTAGTAATTACCCTTCCCCTATTATCTAGCCTAAGGATTGATTTTAGGTTTTTAATTAAAGGAAATAAAACTAATCGAGTAAAATAAAATACGAAACAATAATGAGCACAGAGATAGTGGAATTCACTTTAGAAAACTATCGTTATCAGAAATTAGTATCTAGGTTTGAATCCTTTTAAACCCTTAACAGATTGATCTTTTATTATGCAATTGTTTTATTGATTTATTGGATCATGGAGATTCCTATAGTATGCTAGTAGCTAACCTTGAGTCTACTAACAACTAATCCTAAGGTTTCTAACCGAATTAATTAGGTTACATTTTATAGGATTGTGTTACTGATTTATGGGTCCTTCTATTAGGTTTAACTTTAATTTGGATGATTTATGTCATCCTATCTCTAAGGTTGCAATCAAATCCTTCCAATTACGATAGATCTATTCAACCTAGGATTTCTCAGTCTCTACATTTGAAATTAGATTATAAATAAAACATGTAATCGAGTCCAGTATAACAATCAAACTAATTGCATTAATAAAAGAATCAAATCATATCATAGTGTTAACACAAGGTTCATCTAACCTAAATATTAACTGGACGTTTAGTTAATCATAATTGAACACAAAATCAAACATACATTGAAAGAAAAACAAATAGAAAACAAAGGGTTCATAATTCTAAATCTCCCTGATTGTCTTCTATCGAATATTCCCATGATTTAGGGAGTTGATCTTGTATTCTGATGGATCTATCAATGAAATCTTCGTGTTTTCCACTTCTCTGGACCAAAACTATCCCTTAAGAATGAATTCTACGTCTAGAATCACCTCCTAATGTCTCCCCTATGACTCCTCTTAGTCTTTCCCTCATAAAACATCTCTTTATAATGAAATTTATGGTTCTAGGGAGATGCAAGGTCTAATGCATGGTACATAACCAAAACATATAAGAATCGTGAAGATGCATGGGCTCAGGGAAGTGCAGGCCATGTACATGGTTGTGCATCCTTTCTGCATTTCAAATCTTCAATTTATGTAGTGATCTTGTCTAAATTCTTCTTCTTTTAGTCCATGAACGCAATTACGCTCTATAAACGCACTTGGAGAGGATTAAGAACCAAATGTACACTAAAAGTATCAAATATAAAGCAAAAACATATCAAATATGTTGTAAAATTATGATAAATTATGCATCTATCAGGTATTCATGGTAAGGTGTTTACTCTAGCATAAAAGAGATAGGTGAGTTTTCAAACAAGCTCTAAATTCTACTATTAATAAGGATAATGAATATGTTCCAGAGTTGAAGCATTTTATCTTGTGTATATTCATTTTGAGCATGTAATTAATTTTTGTGATTTGGGTTAAGGTTTTGAAGCATCAAGAAGTGAATTAAATCAGCTTGTGAATTGATACAACTAGTTAGTTGCATAGCAATTAGATGACGTTTATGATTGGATAAATAATGGAGACTCTTTATTGGTATGTTTGACTTGTTTAGCATTTTTTCAAAATTTTCTTGTTTGAGATGTAATGATGGAATTGGTTTGCTTAAGGAAAAGTAATTGCTTAAGTGTGGGGGATTTTGATGTATGCTAGACAAATAATACTTTCATCATTATTTTCATAGTGTGCTTTTTAAAAGTTAAATTAATTGTATTGATGTAAAGATAGGCTAAAAGCCTTACAAAAATGCTAATTACAAGCTAGAAAGCTAACACTTTAGTAAACTGAGTATTTAACAAATTTACTTAGGAATTATTGGCAATAGATAAATTGAAATCATAACATCCACTCCCTCCTTAAAATTTTCACATTATGTTGCTTGTATCTTGGACACATTTAAAGGGTTTAATACTAAAAATGTGAGCTATTTTTATTTTTGTTCTTATTTCTAGTTCTTCAAAGGAAAAGAAGTGAAGTTAGAGAAGAATTTAGAGAAAATTTAGAAGAATTGAAGAAGGATCCTTGAATATGGTACCTACTCACCACCATGTTATGGCATGTTCCATATTGGTCACTTCTATTTCTCTTTTACAATCCTACGCGCCCTCGTGTTACCCCTACATCAAGAAATACATTACCCATATGCCAACATGTTGGTCCCATAATTGAGGCCCTGCTGCTTATAAAGATTAAGGTTTCAGATAAAAAGAAAAGAAAAAGAGCTTCTTGGCCGAGAAATAGTTGGAAAGTGTTGAAAAGTCATTTGGAAGTTGTTTTGCATTGGTTTTTTTATTAAAAAAAGTCATTTTTGGAAGGTAGACAAGATTTCATTAAAGATTCATCAGTATTTTTATTTAAAAAAAGTCATTTTGGAAGATAGACAAGATTTCATCAAAGATTCATTAAAGATTGAAGATTCAAGAATCAACATAATGATATTTTATTCTTTCTTTCTTTATTATTTTTTATTGCTATTCTTTATGTAATTATGAAGTAATTAGGTTATAGATTTAGGTGGAATGAACCTTAGAATATAATATGTTTGATTAGTTCTCTTAATTTAATGAAGTTCTTGTTTTCTTGAAATTTATTTGTGTTTTTTTTTCTATAATTGATTGAATTGAAGGAGTGAAAGTTAAAAGATTTAATTATTTGATTCATCTATCAAGATTCGAGAGATGAAATTTATTTTAGATCACAACATGGATAAAGAGGATCAAGCATGAGTTACTAGAATGTCGTAAGATCTTCTTAGATTATGGTTAAAAAAAATTAAGAAAGTTCATGGAATAGATTAATGCATTTGTTTAACTGTCTTGATTTGAAATGAACTTCATGACTAATCTTAGAATATGGCTTGTATGTCGTAAGAGAGAATATAATCTAATCAGGCGTTTTTATTGGTCCAAAAAACTAGAATCATACATTAAATCAAAGAGAAATTGAATATAGCAAAGTCTTAGAGAAAATTGTATCTAAATTTATTTATTGGTCCAAGAAACTAGAATTATACATTAAATCAAAAGTCTTAGAGAAAACTATATCTAATTTTTTTTTTCATAGAGTAATATATTTCTTGATCGTTGCTTTGTTCGTCATTTAGATTTATTTATTTCTTCTCTTTCTTCAATCACGCATATTCAATTATCTAGTTTATTACATTTGTGATTAATTGATAATTAATCGAGAATCCTCATAAGATCAACTCGTGCTCACTTGTACTAACTATAATTATACCATGTGCTTGCTGTTACAGCATAAAATAACCATAGATAAAGGATAATAGAAGCTTGAGATCAAAATTAGACATTATAATATACATTGCTTACCAGAAGACGATTGCAATATTTTTAAAGGGAGATTATGATAAAATAGTATATTTTAAGATATTATAATCTAAATTAAATTAAGTTAAAAATATAATAAGTGTCAAATTAATTAAATTATTAAACATCTAGTCCAATAATAATGACATAAAATTTGATGGCATAAAATGGAGATAGAATGTTAGAAACATTAACAATATTATTGTCGAGGCTCGATTTGAAACCTCACGAGCAAACGCAAATGGCCTAATAATTCGAAGGGATTACAATGCTCATCAATGTTGTCTCGAGAGGAATAAATTAAAGAGGATAGTAAGTTTGATGTTGTCACTAATGGTTAGTAATTTTGAACTACAATCGCATTCTTCCATCGAGTTTTTTCCGAGCTAAGGACCATTCGGAAAATAGCAGCATCTTGAAGCACAACAAAACAAATTCACTACGGACATGTCTCGAGTTTTTGTTAGAAATTCCAAATTACGCATCTACCGGGCCTCGCACGCCGATGATGTCCCTCCTCCTACCTCCGTTTGTTTGTTTGTTTTTTTTTTGTCTCTTAGAAAGTATTAAATTATTTTAAACCCTAATTCACGTCCTCTTTTTCTCTTTCCTCCTTTTTTTTCTTGCGGTGCCTCTCCGTACATCAGGCGACTGCAGCCCTAGGAAAGCGCCTTCATGGCGGCGGCTCGAGAACGGATGGCCAATCCGTACGAAGACGGGGGAGGTTTTGGAAAGTTTCGCAAGAGGCCGTTTCGAAGGAGCACTCAGACAACTCCTTATGATCGCCCTCAGCCTGCAATTCGAAACCCTAGTCTTGCCAGTGGCAGCAACAATAACAGCAACAATGGTTGGTTATCGAAGCTGGTGGATCCAACACAGCGCTTCATTGCCTCTAGCGCTCATCGACTCTTTGCTTCCTTCTTCCGGAAACGCCTCCCTCCACCTCCTCCACCTTCTCCGCCGCAGCCGTCGGTCCCAGGTTCATTTATTTTCTTTACGTCGGTTACTTTAGTATTTATGGAAGTGATTTCTCCTTCATTTTGTATCCTAATTTAAAAAATTGGTTTCTTTCCTTTTTCTTGGTAAAAATTGGGTTTTAGTCAATTGAGCCATCTAATAATCGTTTCTTTATTTTATGGAGATGGAGTTATCAAAGTTTGAACTTCGTCCACTATTTCATCTCTAGTTTCGGTATTGAATTTATTATGTAAACATCGTATTTTGAATAAATTAAAGACGTCATTTATGCGAACTGAAACTTTGTAGCCATTTTCATCTTTTAAATTTTTTTTCTGGCTAAATCTTTTAATGTATGAAAATAAGTTTAATCAAATTAACTTGTTGTTCTATGTTAATATTTCAAGAGATCTTGTTCCAACCCTTGGCTTGTTTTTCTCTTGACTAGAGGTAAACCAGGGAACAATGGACAAGCAAAAGGAAGCAATTTCCACCGTAAGTATCATCACCTTTTAAAATTTGCGTTTCTTTGATGCTATAGTCAATTTGTTGTGATTGCTTTATGCTATGGACTTAAAGCAGAGGCCAATTGAGGAGAGTGTATATATATATATATATATTACACTATTGGATGATGTTAATTTTCTACTGTAGGATACTGATGTCTGCAAGTTCTATTTAGAAGATTTGCAATAGCTTCTTAGTGATGTATAACTTTTCCTTCAAAGTTATTGCTTGATATTATATGTAGGAGCAGCTTAGATGAATATGCGTTTTTCGTTGAAACATCATGTTAAATGGGCTTAATTGTGATGAATTCCTGGACTGTAGGCTTTGTATTGGAAGTTTCAGATAGCTAGAGTTCCACCAAAAATTTGATTGCTTAGTAGGGTTTTTAGACAATTCTTAGCATTTGCTGGGGGCTTCTAAATCTGGATGAATTTTGTGTGTGAAGGGAAGCCCTAATCTTAATGGATTCTCTCTGATTTGGATGGAGAAATGTTGATTCTGGTCTTGCTTGACAAATTGAAAGGCAGAGCACAGTAGGGATACATCCCTCGTTATATGGATAAAATTTTCATTGGTAAATCAGTAAAACCAAGAATTGTAGTTTTTCCCCTATCTCTATCTTGTACTCTCTTTGAATAAACACTTGTTTCACTTACCGGGTTATTTAGAAGATCAACTACTTTAGCACAGCTCATATTTTAGGATTGATGATGGGGGAGTGCCTTTTGATTCTTTATGGATTACCTGACCATTCTCTTGACTTTTTGTTCTATATTTTAGTCCTTGGTGGTTGCTTTTGTCTTTCCTGACATGTTCTTAGCTGCTATTTTGTTTCTTTTTTGATGATTTGCCTTTTTTAATCTTTTTTTTTGACTGTGTATTATATGAAAAGATGCCATTTTTTTTCAAAGGCATAAGTGTGAAATATTTGTCACTTATCTATTTACAAATTCCTATTGAAAGGGATCTTCTGAGACAAAAAGTGTGGCTGGAAATGGTTGTGATGCTCCAGCTGATAGTTCTGATGGGAATGGGTTTATGGAACTGCAGCTAATTCTCAAACAGAAGACATTTACAAGGTTAGTAATTGTATATCTCCAATGATGCAATAGTTTTGATTTTTTGGTATAACTCGCCCCCATTTTGCTTGATAAGTTACTGGGCTTATACATCTGTATGTGCTACATCTCTTCTTGATACTATTCATTTGTTATACATTGTTATATTCACCAAAATTGACTGCAAGCATTGTCCATGCTAATACGAGTCTGAAATAATGGAAAATAGCCAAAATTTCAAACTGAATAAACTTTATATCAGATGGTGTATTCTCTATCTCTATCTCTAATTTCTGTAGTACTGTGTTTTTCCATGTTGATATTTTTCATTGAGTAGCATGGTGACCTTTATAATATTCTCTGATGATCTCATACAAACTCTCTGGATGTACTCCAAAGATCTGAGATTGATCAGCTGACAGCCTTGCTGCAATCAAGAAGTGCTGATATTGGAGAGGAAGAGAACAATTCTAATGTGACGGCTTCAGAAGTGGGTCCAAGTAAAGTTGAGGAATTTCCCGATGTGCTAGCTAAAGATAACCGGATTGAATGTCGCCTCATCCCAGCACCTGTGAGCTCTATTATAGGAATATTTTATTGAACTTTGTCTTATTTTTGTGTATGCATGCTCTTTTCCTTTTGGTTTTATGACTTTCTTATTTAATGGTGAATTGCACAAACCCTTATTATTCTATATGGACTTTTGTATATATGTCTAATTTCTTCCTACTGTTTAAAATGTTCTCAGGTTGTTGTTGAAGATGCATCTACACCTGCAAATCTAGCAAAATCGTACATGCATAGTAGGCTTTCAAAAGTTTCTCCGTCAACACTTACTCTGCGTAGTCATTTAGCAAAGGATGGTTCTCCTTCACTGACCAACATGACTTATTCCTTAGATTCACCCATTACATCACTTGTGTCAAGGCCTCCTGGGTTTCCTGCAAATGGTTTTGTCACACCAAGGTCTCGAGGCAGATCTGCAATATACAATATGGCTCGAACGCCATATTCCAGAGTTCACTCAACTATCAACCTTGAGGTTGAATTGTTGCACTGTGTGAATATTGTTATTTTTCGTTGGAATACTGATTATAATTCAACATATGTAATAATTTTTAGGGTGCTGGAACTGCTGTCAATGCTGTTAGTGGTCCATCATTATCTCAAAGCAGATGGGGAGGGAATAAATGGACTGATTCTAAAATAGGGGTACAAGTGCCAAAATCGGCTACACAATGTCCATCTTTTCAGTTGTCATTTTGAGGAGATACGACTAGTTTCTTGTTTCCCTTTTGCAGGCTTTAAAGCGGAGGAGGTCAGTCTTGGAAAATGATAACAGATCTATTGGTGCAATACGTAGAATTCGTCAGAAGTCTAATATCTTGCCTACTTCTGGAGCTCTTTCTAACCGAGGAACTGGCTTTGGTTCTGATTGTGCTCAACCTCCTGTCCCTGCAAAAAACCCTGCTTCAGGTGGTGAAACATTGGTTGAAAATGAGGAGAACAGCATTCATCAATCTGGTCTTAAACGTGTTGCCTCAAAGTCCAGTGAGATGGCTTCGAGGATTTTACAGCAACTGGATGCGTTGGTGTCATCAAGGGAGCAATCACCTACCAAGTTGCCTACGCCGATGGTACTTGGGCCGGCTCTTAAAAGTTTGGATCACAGAGAGAAGTATTTGGGTAATATTCATGGTAAAAATCAGTTGGATGCTAAGTGGGAGAAGCCTTTATCTGATTCACGAGACATGATGTGGCAGCAAGACAAGGTTAAAGAAAATGAGCCAACAATATTTGGTACTACTAAAGATAAGTCAACTTCAGCAGTCAATGAAGTTGATGCAGCAGTGGAGGTTGCTGAAAATGAGAACAGAGCTGTGTCATTTTCGATCATGAAGCATGTTGATCGACCTGCTTCCCAAAGGAAGCACTCTTTTCAGATGAGCGCCCATGAGGTATTTGTGGTTGCATTCTAAGTTTGGTTTATATGATAACATTAAGCTGGTACACTTAGGAGTTTGATTAATCTATCTTGTTTTTACCATGTCCATGTTACATTGTAGTTTCTCTTTCTCATGAGATCGTATGTAGTTTTCAATTTTGGGGGCCTTTCTGGTTTCTCTTCTATTTTTCTGTAGTTTTTAGTTTTAGTTTTTTATTTTTAGTTTATGTTTTTCTTTCTAATATAAACAAAATTTTATTTGGTTGTTAATGTT
>JAOSBL010000004.1:19120007-19133464 GCA_027568915.1 Erythroxylum roraimae | reverse complement strand
TGGATATCTAAAACAATAGGGAAATAGCTATTATACAGTGTTTCCCATCTCCACCCAACAAAACATGTTTTTGGAGCGTAAGGAGCAAGAGGCATAACAAATACGCGAGATATAAACAGATAACTACTAACCATTGGAGGCGGAGGAACACAGAGAATCGTTTAACTCCATATCAGCAACAAGCCCTTCACTTTCTGGACAATATGAATCTATATAGAATAAAAATCAGACATACATCTGGATATGATGTACATATGCACATATACAATGAAAGAAATGGAAGAGGACATGAAAACCAGAAGAGCTTACAGAAGAGAGAGCAAGGACGGGAAGAACAAAGCAAGTGAGTGGCCAAAATGAGGGTGCAAGACAGAAGACAGAGGAGAAGTACAGAAAGAAGCTTAGGCCTTGCTCTCTTGTAGTAACAGAGAGAAGAGAGCGCTTCAGCTTCTTCTATATGCTGCATGTCACCTTTTCGGAGATGATGGCAACGCACCATGTTTCCGTATTTTTATGTTTCTTCTATATTCGCAGGACACCGGCTGCCTTTTGTGGTGTCTCTGAGGTCGTTTGTTTAGGGTACAGTCACAGATGCTTTGCACAAGAACCCAAGCTCAAAGAAAGAAAAAGAAGGGCAAAGAGGTTGGTTTCAAAAGCTTCCTCTTTTGATGGGATATAGTTTTGCCTTTGCCTTGATATGGTGTCTATGTGCCCATGTCAGAACGGAAAGAAGGAGGTGTCTATGTGCATAAAAAATTGTATCTCCTGCAATTACAAATGAGTTGTCTCTTGTTTTAGTATTAGAGTCAAAATACTGGGATGATCGACATGGATCCTTCCTGTACATTCTTTGATTGGCTTCTTCTTATTTGGTGGCTGATGTTTTTCTTTTTCTTTTCTGATGAGAATCCTAAATCCTTTTCATAACATACGTAGCAGAGGCTGTCAGTAGTTGATCCTCCAACATTAACCAATTAGAATCAAACTTCAAATTTATTTTAAACAATTAAGTTCTAATCAAATTAATCTTTAATATTATAATTGGAAAAGAAAAAAAAGCTCCTGACAGCCTTCGTTCCTACCCATTGGCTAAATCATCATGGGAAGGCTTTGACTCGCCTTTCATTTTGTCTGGCTTTATATTCGTCGGGATATAATATTTAAATTGAAAATCTATTAATTTTTGATAATTTTAAAAAATATTTTCGGGACATTGATTACACATGATATGGATATTACATATTTCTAAATGATTTATCGCCTAAACAGTTGCTTGGTGGAAGGATTAAGGAACTTCTCTTTCTATGTATAACTAAAATACTAATTATATAAAATTCAATATCTTAATTTATTTAAAATGAAAATAAATATATTATTGTCTCAAAGTCAAAGGTAATAATTGTGACAAAGAGTTAAAAGAGGATTTAGTATTTATAAAAACAAAGGAAAAAATTCTAATCAACCTAAATGTTGTTTAATTATGGACATAACATAACATAGACGAAGCCAAAACTGATGGCGCTGGGACTGGGTAGGCACAAATTCATGTGTGTGGGTCCCATTTATTGCGATTTTTGTGGAAGAACCCAACCCAACCCAACCGCGTCGTCTGCCGGCTTTGCTGGTTTGCGTTTGCGTGGTGCCCAATTAACGCTTTTGAGATTCCCAACTTCATGCCACCATCACCAAACCGTGTGGGATTACAATCTCGATTTAAATTTATTAATAAGAAGTAAACGTTCAATTCCACGAAGCTACTCACTTGCAGGAAACATTTTCTATCGATTTGGCGTGCACTTCTACGTGACATGACAACTATAGGAAGACTCCTTTTTTCTAATTACTTCAGTCAACAAGTTAGGAGTCTTCCTATAATTGTTGTTGACTGAAGTAATTACTTCAGTCAGTCACTGTGACAATAAGCAGATGTTTGTTAATTTATCACGTTATTGTTAAGATTACACCCATGATGCTAGCAAGACTGAAGAGTGGTAGACAACCTCTCCCCAACATCAAAACAGCGTGAAATTTTGAATGAGAGTGTTATAATAAGGAAGGTGGATAGCTGTATTTTCTTATTCAATAGTTAAAAGGAAGTCCTTCGTTTATCTTTTACTCTACATTTTGTTTGTAACATGATAAGGATGTACATTTTTGTTAGTTTATACCTTTGCAGCCAAATCAATTGAATGTAAATTAATATATGACATTATTTTTAACTAATGAAAAGTCTTTCTTTATCTTTGTGCATTAATTTAATTACATTTGATGTTTTAATACTAAAGGTAAAATTCTTAAAACAATTACTGTATAATTGAAATTATGATAAGATCATAATTGTAAGATTCAATTTACATTTATGTATTGTTCCTAAATATTTCTAGTTGCAATCTCATTAAGACGGGGTAAAACTAGCATATATTATGTTTTTTTTTCTTTTGAAGAAAGTAATTGATCTCATAAATTAAAGTATGAAGACACTTAAACTAATGTATAGGTGATTATTAGAGAATAAGCCACTGAACTGACCCAACTATGAGAATCTTAAATGGAATATTACTTACGTGTTTGTGGATTTCCTCATATTGATGGTTGTATAATTGATCATTTGACTTAAAATTATCAAGATATCTCGTATGAGAATTACTGTATTTTGATGCTACTTATGAATTGTTATAGGATAATGCAGTCGGTAGTACTTGGATGCAATATGAACCATACGGAGATAGTTGAGTAAGTCAATAAAGGATTCGTCACTCTAAAGTAATTAGAGAGAATGATCTATTTTTCTTGATTAGTAATGATTTATGGAATTCTCTAGCCAAAGTGATTTGACATTTCAAAAAGTATTTTCAAATTTTGATTATAAATCAATTATTGATTAGCAAAAATGAACATTATTGGATGAAAAGAGTAGACACTGTATCCATATTCTGTCCAATTGGAACATTGGATTACGAAAGGATCAAATTATACATCATAACCATGCATGGAGAGGTTAAGTCAACCACTTCGACATTCCTGATATTTGTGTGGTCATGACATGTTGCTGGACGTCAGTCTTGATCTATGATTATAAATTATTTAATTGGAGAATTAAAGATAAATTAAAAGGAGTTTTAATTTATCTGATTTTAATTGTGAATTAGAATTATAATTTATAATCATTGTTAATATATTAGGAACCTAATGGGTCACACATCAAAGGGTAATTTGTAAAAGAAAAATTAATTTAAATAAGTTGGACTTAATTAGAAAGTTTGAGAAACTTTAGGGATCAAATATGATATATTTGATTCTATTAAAATTAAATTAATTATAATTATAATTTGATTTTAATTATAATTAAAGAATTTAATTTTAATAAAAATTAAAAATCCTAATGATTTTCTATAAAGAGGAAGAATATTTTAAAAGCTAACACTTTTGTCTTCTTCCTCTCAAAAGGTTTGAGAAATTACTCTGTGGATATCATCAAAGGTTGGACAATTGAACAACTTGTAATTGACAAATAGGAAAAGTTTCAAAAGGATTTTCAGCAGGAACATGACCAAGGTACAATTTCTTATTTGTATTCATGTTTTATTCAATTATCGAGATTCGCTTGAAATTTGTAAACAATTTTTTTGTTTTCTGCTTCTCATAATTTGATCATAGTTAGATTCTAACAGTAGTATTAGAGCCTTCGTTAATTGTTTAACTTAGATTATGTGCTTGATTGTTATTGATGTAGATAGCAAACTTAAGATTTTGAATCTGTTAATGCTACTGTGCGACTGTTCTTGTTTGTTCTGAAATTTTAATTAATTGACAAGAACATGATTTATATGTTATGGAAACTTGCTTAAGCAATATTGTAAAATATGTGTTTTTGCCTCTATTAATTTTTAGAAATTGTTTCCACGAACGTATATGTATATATTCTATGCATATGCATGTTCTATTTCTGGAATGCCCACATATGCAGTCTAAAACCAATTGTTTAACACATGTTTATTTATTTCGAACAAGGCTCTTCTCTAGCACCACCGCAACCTGTATATTTGCAATTGGAGATTTGTTTTCTCTATATATGCATATGTTTCTTGAAAACATTTATTCTGCATTTGTGATTCTACCCTATTTTGCTTCTGTCTTCTGCGTGTTGCTTCTGATTGTACATGAATCAGATGGGCGATTATTGCCATCTGATTCTCGCATCTGGCAACCCAGTGGGTCGCCTGCGACATGACGCCCACCAAGCGTTGCTTAACGCCACTAGATGGTGTTAGATGACGCCAGGCGTCACGCTGACTGGTAGAGACCTAAGGGGGGGGAACGTGGACGACGCAGAAGGTGTGAGAAAGCAATTGGAGAAATGTGGATTGCGGTTTAACACATGAGAAAGTGTGGATGTTGGTTGCAAAATGAGGAGCAGCGTTTCGACTACGGAAGCATTCTCCAGAATGTTCTCCAAAAATGTCGCCGTTTCTGGAGAACGCGTAAGAATGATGGGCACGTGTAAGTCACACGTCCAACGTTCTCTGAAGAAACGCCTATACGCAGAGTCTCCTCTGGCGTGTGAAGGCTTCCCACCTTATTTTATTTGTTTTTCATTTGTTAAAACAACTTAACTTCAATTAAATTAATTTAATGGAGATTAAATTAATTTATACTCTTAATAAAATTGGAAAGTATTTTTCTAAATTTTTTAAAATTGTTTTCAAAGAGACTTTTATTAGAAAAAGTTTTGGGATTTAATTTAATTTTTCAAAAGTTGAATTATTAAATTAAATTTGTTATCAAATCAATAATTAGAATCAAGAAAAAGTATTAAATAATATAATTTATAATTAGATTATGTTTGAAATTATAAATATAATGAGATTAAATTATTTTAATGACACTGGAAATTTTTAAAATTTTAAATCCCTTAATAAAATATTAAGTACACGTTAGGAACGTAATAGTTGCCTTTCATTATTTGAGAATAAAACCAGAATTTTGTTTATAGCTTGGCTTGTTAAGTAAATTCAAGGTCACGTTAACCCGAATATATTTTATCTTAAATTAACGAGTCCTCCTTAACTAAATTTGTATGATTTGGATGAGCAAACTCATAATTATATGGATTTAAAGGCAGGGTTAGGAATAATATATATGGCATATTTTGGCAAAAAATTGTCACCTAATGATTTTAGGAGTCACATAAGATGTGACTGAAAAATAGTTTTCTACCTAATTTAAATTTAGTTGGTTTGTTGGACAAACTCAAGATCAATTAATTTTAAATAGGATCTTAGCTTACTAGGAAATTATTTGATAATTTCTCGATTTAATAGTGAGGGCTATTAATTTGATTAAAATAATTGGAGTAATCAATAATTTTAAAGTTCCTTATTTGATTTGATTTTGGATATAAACCAATATTTACTCCTTTTATGTTTTTCAGTTATCGAATTTGAAGATGAGTACCAACCTAACGTTGAGGAGCATGCTAACAAGTTGACTGGACCTAACTTTTTAGATTGGTTTCGAAACTTGAGAATAGTTCTCAGGCAAGAGAAGAAGCTTTATGTTCTTGACACTCCTTCACCACTAGAACCTAGTTCTGATGCACCTGACGAAGTTTGGGATAGGTATTAACGTTATATTGATGACGTTGAGCAAGCCACATGTGTGATGTTAGCTACCATGTCTCCTGAGCTTTAAAGGCAACATGAGAACATGGATGTGCCTACTATGATTCTGCATCTCAATGAGTTACTTGGTGCATAAGGTAGGGTGGAGAGATATAAAATCTCCAAGGCACTGTTTCAATGCAAGATGATAGAGCAATGCAAGATGATAGAAGGATCTTCAATCAACTTGCATATGCTGAAGATGATTAGATATATTGAAAAATTGGCTCAATTAGGTTTTGTCCTGGACCACGAGTTAAGTGTTGATCTAGTGCTACAGTCTCTAAGTTCAAGCTTTTCACAATTTGTCATGAACTTCAATATGAACCAAAAGAACATGACATTGCCCTAACTATTGAACATGCTCAAAACTGCAAAAGAGTGCCTTAGGAAGGAATCCAATTCTGTACTTGTTGTCGGTTCTTTTAAGAGCAAGAAAAAGGGCTCTAAGAAGAATAAGAACAAGAAACAGAAGGCTTATACTAATGTAGAAAGGCCAAAGGAGGTGTCAAGAAGAAGAGCAATGACAAGGCACATGTTTTCAATGTGGCATCAATGGACACTAGAAGAGAAACTATCCATCTTATCTTGCTAGCTTGAAAGATAAGAAGCTTAAGGAAGCTATCTCTTCAAGTACGTTAATGATTGAGATCAATCTTTCTATTTCTGTTCCACATTCTTGGGTATTAGATACTAATTGTGGTTCTCACATATGTAATAACATGCAGATGTTAACAATGAGTAGATCGTTGAGGAAAGGCGAAGTGGACCTGCAAGTTGGCAATGGATTAAGAGTTACTACATTAGTTGTAGGAACTTGTAATTTAGCTTTACCTTTTGGCCTTGTATTAGAAATTGATAATCGTTATTATGGTCTCCTTATTACAAGAAACATCATTTCTATTTCTTATTTGGATTTGAATGGATTTGTCTTTATTATTAAGAATACTAGTTGTTCTTTTTATAAAGATGGTGTATATTATATGAGTTAGATCTTGAAAGGCCAATTCTTAATATTAATAGCAAGAAAAGAAAGTTAAGTAATCAAAATCCATCTTATCTATAGCATTGTAGGTTAGGTCATATCAATGAAACTAAAACACAATGTTACATAAAGAAGGATATTTGGGTCCTTTTGATTATGAATCATATGAAACTTGTGAATCTTGTTTATTGGAAAAGATGACTAAACTACCCTTTAGTGGAAAGGGACAACGTGCTAGTGAGTTACTGGAGTTAATACATTCAAATATATGTGGGCCTATGTCCACTAGTGCTAGAGGTGGATACTTATATTTCATTACATTCACAAATGATCATTCTAGATATAGTTATGTATACTTAATAAAACAAAAGTCTGAATCTTTTGAAAAGTTTAACGAATTTAGACTTGAGGTTGAGAAACAAACTGGTAAAAGTATTTAAACACTTAGATCAGATCGAGGTGGTGAATACTTGGACCATGAGTTTCTTGGTTACTTAAAAGAGAATGATTCTCTCACAATGGACACCTCTTGTAACTCCACAACATAATGGAATTTCTGAGAGGAGAAATCCTACTCTATTAGATATGATACATTCCATGATGAGTCATGCAGTCCTTCCTATCTCCTTTTGTGGATACGCCATTGAAACCACTACATATTTTCTAAACAAAGTTCTGTTCAAATCGATTGACAAGACATCATATGAGAAATGGACTGGTAGAAGACCTAGATTGTCACACTTAAAGATTTGGGGATGTGATGCTTATGTGAAGCGTGCTATATCTGATAAGCTTCAAGCTAAATTAGATAAATGCAAATTTGTGGGGTAGTAAAAGGTGTTTGTCTCAAGACATGCTACATTCTTAGAAAGAGGATTTATTTTCAAAGAAAGTAGTGGGAGTTAGGTACAACTTAGTGAAGTTCAAGAGCCACAATTCACATTGAAATGGAACAAGAACCTCAAGTTGATACATATGATGTACAACTGAGAGTTGAAGAGACATGTAGTTCGCGACGCACAAGTACGATATGTCGTCCCCCCATTAGATTAGATCTACATATTAAGCAGGGAAAGGATAATGTATTGCTCATACATAATGAGCATACTAATTTTAAAGAAGCGATGTCTGATATTGATTCTTTTAAATGACAAGAAGTCATAAGATCTGAAATGGAATCCATGTACACCAACCAAGTATGGACTTTAGTGGATGTACCTGATGGTATTGTAACTATTGGATGCAAGTGGGTTTTTAAGAGAAAAACTGACATGGATGGCAATGTATATACGTACAAAGCGAGATTAGTAGTTAAAGGTTACAAACAAAAACAAGGTGTTGATTTTGACGAAACCTTTTCGCCAGTAGCTATGCTAAAATCCGTCAGGATCTTATTAGCTATAACAACATATCATGATTATGAAATTTGGCAGATGTATGTCAAAATAGCATTTCTCAATGGGAATTTGGAAGAGGATGTGTAAATGATACAACTTGAAGGTTTTGAATCTAAGAGATTTGCTAATCAATGTGCAAGTTGCAAAGGTCTAACTATGGACTTAAGCAAGTGTCACGAAGTTGGAATATTCGTTTTGATGAGACAATCAAAAAGTTTGATTTTATAAAAAATGTGGACAAACCATTTGTCTATAAGAAGGTTAGTGGGAGTGCAATCGTTTTCTTAGTACTATATGTGGATGATATATTGCTAATTGGAAACGATATACTTATGCTTCAGTCCATAAAGATTTGGTTGTCCAAGAACTTCTCTATGAAGGATATGGGAGAAGCAGCCTATATTCTGGGAATAAAGATGTATAGAGATAGATCAAAGAGGTTGCTTGGATTGTCCCAATCTATGTATATAGATAAAGTGCTAAAAAGGTTTAGCATGGACAATTCTAAGAGGAGATTCTTACCCATATTACATGGAATTTCTCTCTCATAGAGTATGTGTCCAAAAACACAATAGGAGAGAGATAAAATGTGATTAATAATGTATGCTAGTTTCCAGTCTATTGAGGAAACTAGATCTTGGTCTATGAAGGAGCTGAATTGAGAGTTCAAGGATATTTAGAGGTTAGTTTCTAGTCAGATCCTGATGATAGTAGATCACAGGCTGGGTACATCTTCACTATAAATAGTGATGCAGCAAGTTGGAAGAGTTCCAAACAACCAACCATTGCAGATTCAATAACCAAAGTAGAGTACATTTCAGTGTTAGAGGAGGTAAAGGAAGTGGTTTGGATCAAGAAGTTCATCACTAAACTTGGATTGGTTCCTAGTATTGTTGAGCCTATAATATTGTACTATGATAACAATGGTGCCATTGCACATGCAAAGGAATCAAGGACTCATCAACAGTCCAAACATGTACTCAGGAAGTTTCACTTGATCAGGGAGATTGTGGAGCGAAAAGACATAATATTGGAGTGAGTTCCCAATGAAGAGAATTTTGCAGATCCTCTCACTAAGCCATTGTCTCAAAAGAGACACAATCGACATATGGATGGTTATGGTATAAGTTACATAGGCGATTGACTTTAGTGCAAGTGAGAGATTATTACTTTATGCCCTTGAAGCTAATCAATTGGATGCAAATTAATGTATGACATTATTTTTAATTAATGAAAAGGCTTTCTTTATCTTTGTGTATTAATTTAATTACAATTTATGTTTTAATACTAAAGGTAAAATCCCTAGAACAATTACTATATAATTGAAATTATGATGAAATCATGATTGTGAGATTCAATTTACGTTTACGTATTATTCCTAAATGTTCCTAGTTGCAGTTTCATCAAGACGGGATTTTGTTGAAATGGTAAAACCAGCACACATTATATTTCTTTCTTTTGAAGAAAGTAATTGATCTCATAAATTAAAGTATGAAGATACTTAAACTAATATGTGGGTGATTATTAGAGAATAAATCATTGAACTGACCCAACTATAAGATTCTTGAATGGAATATTACTTATGTGTCTGCGGATTTCCTCATAATGATGGTTGTATAATTGATCCTTTGACTTGAGATTACTAAGGTATCTAATGTGAGAATTATTGTATTTTGATGCTACTTACGAATTGTCATAGGATAATTCAGTTGGTAGTACTTGGATGCAATATGAACCATACGAAGATAGGTGAGTAAGTCACTAAAGGATTCGTCACTCTAAAGTAATTAGAGAGAATGTTCTACTATTCTTGATTAGTAGTGACATATGGAATTCTTTGGCCAGAGATAATTGATATTTGAAAAGGCGTTTTCAAATTTTAATTGGAAATCAATTACTAATTAACAAAAATGAACATAGTTGGATGAAAAGAGTAGACAATGTATCCATACTCTGTCCAATTTGAACATTGGATTACGAAAGGATCAAATTATACATCATAACCATGCATGAACAAGATCAGTCAACCACTTTGACTTTCCTGATATTTGGGTGGTCATAACATGTTGTTAGACATCAATCTTGATTTATGATTATAAATTGTTTAATTAAAAAATTAAAGGTAAATTTAAAAAGGAGTTTAAATTTATCTGACTCTAATTGTGAATGAGAATTAGAATTTATAATCATTGCTAATATATTATGAACCTAATGGGTCACACATTAAAGAGCAATTTGTAAGAAAAATCAATTTAATTAAGTTAGACTTATTAGAAAGTTTGAGAAACTTTAGGGATCAAATATGAGATATTTGATTTTATTGAAATTAAATTAAATTAATTATAATTAAAGAATTTAATTTTAATAAAAATTAAAAATCGAATTATTTTCTATAAATAGGAAGAACATTTTAGAAGCTAGCACTTCTGTCTTCTTCCTCTCAAAAGGTCTTGAGAAATTGCTCTGTGGATACCATTAGAGGCTGGACAATTGAACAACTTGTGGTTGGTAAATCGGAAAAGTTTCAAAAGGATTTTCAACAGGAACACGACCAAAGTACGATTTCTTATTCGTATTCATGTTTTATTCAAGTTTATTCAATTATCAGATCTGCTTGGAATATGTTAAAAAAATTTTATTTGCCGCTACGCCTGTGATTTTAGCACGGCTGGATTTCAACAGTTTTTATAGTTAATATAAATTCATTACTTTTGAAAAAATAAACAAAATCTAAAGCTCCGTTCCTAATCATTTATTTAGTCTCTTCCTCACACTTATATGAGTGTCCCTTAATGTTTAGGTGGAACCTTTCTTAAAGATTTGTATCATATGAAGTATAATAAAATTGAAGGTAATAAGGAGTATATAATGAAAATAGTTAGTAACAAGATAAATTTCAACTTTAATATGATTGTACCATCCTTACACTATACCAAGTCTTAAAATAATTATTTTTAATATAACGTTATCCTTATTACCTATAATTCTCAAGAATGCCAAACACGAAAATTCTTAATTTTAGGCGTGTGGTTGATTAGAATAAATTAGAAACAAAAAAATGAACTCACGGATTGATATAATAGCAATCATAGGATTAAATCCACTTAAAATTAAATATAGATCTTACTAATGATCCTTATTTTTAAGAAAGAAGTCAAGAAAGATCTTAATGGTGTCTATCAAGATAAATTTAATCGTTATTTTTATGAAAATAAATTGTAAATGATAAATTATATCAAATACAAAATTTGGAAGTATAAATGTGAAAATTGTTGTTATTTGTAGTGTTATTTATGTTCTTAGTAGTTATAAAATAGAGCGATTAATCATGTTATTTTAAAATATTTGAGAAAAATACATATGATTTATATATTAATTATATCAAACTTATCTTTAAAATAGTTTCAATTTAATTAAAAGATTCAATATAATATTATTGACTTAAAGAGGGAAATCTTATAGTTTGATGATAATATTAGAACTTTAGTAAATTCAAAAGAAGTTGAAATGTAAATATCAAATATTAGTTATTTTTAAAGTTTTTTGTTAAGTGTTATTAAAAATAACTTTTAAAAAGTTTATTCAAAAGTGAATGAAAGTATTTTTCTTAGTTATTTTTATTAGTCATTGAGAGTTTATCTATGCTAGTTTCAATGTTATGTTCTTATTGAAGATTCTACCTAGAAGTGGAGACATCTCATTCGCTAAAAAGCGCCTTCTTTTATATCAAGAGGTGGTCCACTCTAAGTGATCTTCTTAACCCTATTTCTCCCTAGAAAAGTGTTGAAGATGTTAATAAAGGTCTTTTCAAGAATTTTGGAAAACTAGTCATTAATGAGGATAAGGAAAAAAGCCAAAATTCAAGAAGAATTATTATCTAGAACAAATAAATGGTGATATTTAAAAGAGTAACCACTAAATCTCTTCTTATGGACTTATCTCATATTTCTTTTATTTCTCAAATTAATTCATAATCATAGAGGAAGCTTTTTATGGTAAGTGTTGATTCTTATTATAAAAGAGGAACTGAATCAATTTGAGCAAAGTAAGGTATGAACTTTAGTATCTAAACCAAAAGACCATTGAATTATAAGTACTAAGTAGGCTTTTAGAAAGGAATCTCATAAATTGAGTACTCTAATTACAAATAAAGTTATACTTGTGACCAAATAAAGTTATATAACTCTACTATCCTAGTATAAGACTATAAGCAAGGGGACCTATCACCTTACACTAGTGTAATTATGAGTGGAGATTGATCTCGCAAGGAATAATGCAATTACTACATCTAAACCTTATTAATTTCTAGTTAATTATTAGAATTGATTTTGATATGATTGACCTAATCTTAAATCTAAATCCAAAGAAAAATCAAGTTCCAATAGAAACAAAACAAATAAGTAAACAATGAGAAGAAATCAAATATGAGAGTAAATCTACTTAGATTTCTTTCTAACGTTATCTTATACTCTTGATTCAGTTATTAAGAGATTTTATTGTTCATACCAGTGAAACTTTCTAGTGTCACAAGCTACCATCTATTAATGCACAACCACCTATCCCTAAAAAAATTAACTAATACTTTCTTTTTAATTAACACCTTTAAATATGTTTTAAGATTTGTGAAGTCTCATAAAAGATTTTACCTTATTACCAGAAGAATTATATAAGGTTATTTATGATGCTCCATTCAATTCTTAATATTTATGTTATGATCCATTTATATGCAGGTTCTCTTGAATTGTCCATATGAAAATTATGATAAGATCTAATCACTAACTTGTCCATATGAAAATTATGATAAGACCTAATCACTAACTTTAACTATATAAGCCTTCAGAAAAATCAAAGATATGTCACAACTGTAGGAAAATCCCGGTGTGTGCATCACATACACACGGTGCGGAAAATAAAAAAATTTGTTCCGGGACTTTCTCGAAGTCCAGGATCTATGTGTCTATACAAAGAAATACCATAATTCTCAAACCACAACGACCAAAGGAGACCGTCTCTAATGGTATCCACGCAGAGGTCGGAGAACCTAACCGAATCAAACCCTTTGATCCGGAAATAGCTAGAATAAAGGAGAGAGTTCTAGCTCTTACCTTATTCTTGGAGAGCACAAGGTGAAGGAGAGGAGAAGCTTGAAGTAGACGATGGAGGAGATGAGAGCTTCGGATGATACTTGTTTAAAACTTGATTTTTAACTTCTTATAAGCTCTCTCTATTTAGCACACGACAAACACCCTTCCTTTAGTCTTTCAATTTTGTCCTTTAGTCATTTTGTCCTTTTTCCATTTAAAGCCATTAAATGAACATTTGACAAAGCTAAAAGACATAAATGCTACTCTTTCTCCTCCTTTCCATGTTAGGCTTAGATATGTATTAATTAATTAATTATATATATATCAATGC
>JAOSBL010000004.1:19089006-19100388 GCA_027568915.1 Erythroxylum roraimae | reverse complement strand
TCTAAGCTCATCACAACACAAAATCAAAACAAAACATCAAACCCTAAACACAACCCAAATCATCGACAACTTCCTACACATTTTCAACTTCACTTTCACTTTAAACTATCATAAATCATGCTTCATCTAACAATCCAAGGAGGGTTAAAGCTTATACTTACTTGATTTAGCTTCAAATCTTCAAAATCTTGCAAAACCCTAATTTTCTCCTCTTCTTCTCCCTTCATCGACGACTTCTTCTTCTTTTTCTTCTCATTTTCAATTTCCTTCTTCTTTTTATACTCTTTCTTAAATGTGCAATGTCCAGTTTGCCCTTCACTTAAGCCTTATAACTTAACAATCTTAAATGACTTGCCCAAAATGCCCTTATTTCATTCTTACAACATTATCACTTAAATTTAACTCATGAAATCAATCCTACTAACATAATAATTAACTCCCAAAATTATTCCATCAAAACCTCATAATTTACTTAAATCATTCTTAATCAAAATCCAACCAAAACAATTCATCATTCAAAACCTCAAAAATAAATCGAAATTATGCTTAATTCATCAAGAAGAATTTCGGGGCCTAACAGAGGAGGTAATTTTTCTGGTTAGGTTACTCTTTTCTTTTGCAGGTTCACTGTTCTGGTACTTCCAGGTAGCAGCTTGAGGGGTCTTTTTGCCACGGTCTTGCCTGCTTTTCCTATGTGGTGGCCGCTTTCCCTGGTTTTCGGTGCTCGGGGTGTACATGAGCAGTCGTCTATCTGGTTTAGCATCATCTGAGCTGGTGCTCACTGCCTGCATTTCTCTTGGTTTGGGAGTTGTTTGGTGGAGCATTTAGGATTTAGCTTTTGTCTGGCAGAATGTTGTTCTCTCCAAGCATCACTTTTGAGTGTGTTTTCTTTTCTCTTGGCCTGTTAGTGCCCTTTAGCTCTTTAGGCTTGTTGTGTCTCCAGTGGCACTTGTAAATGGACACTTTGTACATATTTATTCTTTCTAATTTATTACTCTGATTTACCAAAAAAAAAATCTAAAGGGATCACTCATACAATTAATGACAATACATTGAAACCACAATGAGTGAACCTTCCAAGACACCATCTACCTTATATTTAACATACTTAAATCACCCATTCATTACAACTTTAAGAGGATGCATTAATTATAAGTAACTTTGCAAACCACATATGCATTTCCTCCTTGATACATTTATTTAAACACTTTTTATTATTTTTCTTTTTCTTTCTTTTCTTTTCTTTTCTCTTATAAAAATTAAAAGAAACTACATCAACATGGGAATTTCAATGATAAGACATAAAATAACATCTCAAAATCTCACTGGCTTTGTCTACTACTAGTCATTACTCTTTTAAAGATAATGCATATTGACCAATCACAAGAGCAAAAATACATGCTAAAGTTGTCATGAAATTCTCTAGTTAATTCATTCTCTAATCATGACTATATAGTCCTAGAAGCAATAGAAAAGAGAGAACTCGACGGGAGTCTTCTCACACAATGCCCCACCACTTACCGCATCAACCAAACTCCTCTCCATCAGTAGTAATCCTTCGTAGCAATACTGGATGAGAAGTTTCTTTGGAATGTTTTGATGAGGATAGCTGACACATAAGTTCTTAAAGCACTCCTAGTACTCGTAAAGGGACTCTCCATTATGCTACTTGATGTCGTATATTTCCTTTTGAATACTCACTATCTTTGATGATGGAAAGCATTTTTTCAAAAATAGTTTCTTCATCTTTAGCTAAGTATTCACACTCCCAGTAGGTAAATCGAACAACCAATCCTTCGTTGCATCTTTTAGTGAGAAAGGGAAAGCCTTTAACATGATTTTCTTGTTTGTCACTCCTGGAGGTTTCATGCTCAAACAAACCACATCGAGCTCCTTAAGATGCTTATGTGCATCCTCACCTGCAAGACTATGAAAATTAGGTAACAAATGTATTAACCCAGATTTAAGCTCAAAAGTAACATGCTCAGCAAAATTTGGAAATGTAATGCATAAAGGTCTTTGGGTTAGATCTGGTGTAGCCAACTCCCTTAGCATTCTTAGATTTGCCATCGTTTCTTCATATTCAGGTTTTGGTTTTACTTCAGAAGTTGTACTCACTTCTTTTTGTAATTTTTGCAGTATTCTCTCGATATCCGGATCAAGTTGCTCAAGTTCTCTACGAGGAGATCTGATAACTACTATACACCAACACTAACAAACATTTAAAAATTAACAAATAACCAAAAGAAACAATTATAAACAAATGTATATACAAAATACCGACTAAAATCAAAAATGAAAATTAAATCACCAAACTGCCTAGTAACGACGTCAAAATTTGATAGTGCGAGTCGAGTATACTGCAAAATTTACCTAATTCTGCACGCTAAAAACTTGTAGATGTGGTGAGTCGAGATCGTATCCATAGGGAATGTTTGGCTAATTCTCGTAATGAAAATAATTGATGCAAAGGAAATATAAAGGAGTTTTGGGTTTAATGTAATTGAGAAAATAAAGTAAAATTAAACTAGCGAAAACAAATTATAGAAAACAATCAAAAATGATAAAAGTGATGAATATGTATAAGGTCTAATTCTAGGATCAATCTTGGCCTAAACATGATTAAACATATCACATCATTTTAATGTTTTCACACCTCTTCTCAAACTATTGATCATGGACTAACAATACGTTCTGCTAATCCCGGTTTTTCCTTAGGTTGTGTTTAACTAAGAGATGCTTGTTAAGTAAATCTAGCCATCAAATAACCTCGTATTACGAAATGGAAAATGCATCAATATAAACAGTAACCTCACGTTCGGGTTATCTAACCTAAGTTACGTTGTTTCTAACGATTCAAGATCATTAGTGGTTATTAATGAACATCAAATATAACAATTACAGATTATATTCAACATTTTAGCAATAAGTTCATAATAGAGTAATCTAATAAACATATCAAGATCATCTTTACAAACCCGATTCAATCAACTCAAAACAACGATAACAATCTGAAAAGAAAGATTTAACTTTAACAAGATGAGATAAGCTTAACAATGACTCGGGCGTCGATTTCACCTTCGAAATGGTGTCGAGATGTTATCCTTGCATCTTCTCCATTAATTTCTAGGAAGAAAAACTGCTATTACCTCTTTCCATCTTCAAAACCGAAGAGAAAGTGATGAAGAATTGCATCTATCTACTGTTGTCTCGGTTCTTCCCCCTTCCTGTCGTCACATAACATGTTGCCTTATATATTAAAAAGTTAGGTTAAATGGGACAATTGGGTTAAATGAGACAGTCCGCATGAAATTCACGTTGGTGAGTGATGTCTTGCATAGGTGTGAGAGTGTCTCACGCCCATGCAATTCATGTCACAGCCGTGAGATTGCTCACAGCTGTGGCATTTTATTAGTTTAGTCGTGAGCCACCATACATCATTCTCCACTTTTATGCTCTATCTTGTATCTTTTTTTTCTTTTAATCTTCTTCTTTTTCTTCTTGCTCCATGAAGACAATAAAGTATAAACATTGAGAAGATGGCTCAATGAGTATGCATTCAGGTCACTTTAACTCCTTCACTTCTGAAATGTACCTAAAATCAAATATGAGCTAAATTTGTGTCCTAAGCATTTTAAGGCATTAATCACTAAGTGTAATAGATTAAATGTATCAACATTTGAGCACATATCATGGACCAACTCTCTTGCTTCACCTAATTTCATCAAAGATAGACTTTCAGGCAATACTGCATTTCTTTTTATTTCCACACAGATTTTAGCATAACTAATTCTTTCCATATTGGATGTTTGTGCATCCATAAACAATAACTAACCTAAGGAGCTAGCTAAAAAACTTAAACCTTCCACTGTCTTTAACTCAAGAGGTAAGTTATGGAATTGAACCCACATGGGAAATGCTTCAATACTACCTCTGTTAAAATCAATCCCCAGCTTCCATCTTTGTAGAAACATCGGTTGACCCCTAATGTACCATGGTCTCAATTCAATGATCTCACTAACATTACTGTCTACTGAAAACTTAAACAATATAGTTCCATCTTCCATTAGAAACGTTTTCTCCAACCCCTTTTTTCCTGATCTAGCACTAGCCTAAGCATTAATGAATGGGAATGCTGGTTGTTTATTCCAAAATAAACCAACCAACGTTGAGGACCAAACTTTCTCACCTACTTCGAGGAGCTTGATGGGTGGGTAAACTATGCCATCCGTCATAAACTGTAGGTAATGCTTAAGTTGAAGCTTTTGTTGCTGAAGGCTGAGTTTGTTTCGCCAAGCACCAACATAATTAGTTGACACTTGTGACTTGTTAGGTCCTTCTTTTGGTTGTTTTTTCCTGTTTCCATAATCACCTTTGGTGAGCATGTGTCGTGATAGTAGAGGGAAATCCTTGAGAGACAATGAAGACTCCTTCCTCCAATGAAATCACACTTGGCCTTTATAAAACCCTCCATAGAGCTAGAAACCTCAGCCAACAATGTTGGAGCAACCATAAATGAGAACTCAACGAGCATTTTAGTTAGAATTTGCCAAAAATGGAAAAAGAAGAAGGGTAGCAAGGTCTATTTAGAAGAGGGAAGTCAGAGGAATTTTCTGATAAGAGAGAGAAGTTAGAGGAATTCTTTTGTTGTTTCTTCTTGCCAAGGCATAGTTGTGAAAGAACTTAGTGTGGAGTCACCTTCTTTAAGCCAAGTGACTCTTGCCCTTTGCAAAAAAGAGAGAATTGTGCTCAAGGAGAGATCAGTTATACTTTTATAGACATTTGATTTCTGCAACTTTCAAGTCAGGATTGTTGAGGTAGAGATAGCAAGCTTCTTGAGCATTTCTAAGCTCAATCTTGGCTGATTGTAACTAGATTAAAGTATTATGTCTACCAAACTTCATAAAAGACTTTAATCTATTTCTTAAGATTTGACGTTTTCTCATAAGTTGATAAGATTTGCATTCAGGAATCCATTGTCCCATAAGTTGACGTTTTTTATACGATTCATTCGATGCCTTTATGTTGAAAAAAACATAGCAAGAGGTAAGAGATTAAGTACCCAATCCTTTTGGTTTTCTCCTTTTCCTACCCGATCTTTTGTGACGGTTGAACACCCAACTCCTTTTCTACCCAGATGTCTGGAGAATCCTAGCTTTGATCATCATCCTCAGTAGGCGCTACTTCTATTTCTTCATTCTCTTCTGATTCTTTTCCCTTACTTGCAGGTTACGAGTCCTCGGGTAAATGCTAATCTTGGGTTTCTAAGGTATCAACTGGATCTACTACAGATTCTAGAAGTACAGCTTGTGCATCTTCTTCGTATAGCCCCTTAGGGGGTGGTCGAGTTGGTGGAGTGAAAGGGCATGGAGCCAAAAGATCCTGTGTTCAAATCCTTCTACTTACGTTCTTTCGATCGAGCCTGTCGTACATAACGTACTTAGTGCGGAGTACCCAATTGGCATGATTTGCAGGGTACTGCGTTAATCCGGAAGTTTATCCAGTGCGCATTCAAAGGATAGCAACTGCGGGTTCCTCCACTTTCAAAAAAAAAATAATCTTAGTATAAATTAAAAGTTGAATATTTAATTGATGTTTTAATAAAATTTAAAATACAATTTTACCTTAAAAAACTTATCAATTATGGGATAATATTAATAAGAAGGATATTTTCCTTGTTTTCTACTTTTTATTTAGGATTGGGAAAATGAACTATTTCATTAAACTATTTGAAAAATAAATCTTAAATTAAGTGGATTTTTGATAAACTATATGAGCATAAGACATTATTTCAAAATTTAAATTTTTACTGTGCTTAATAAAATGAATTGATATGGGAAACAAAGGTAAACATTATGGTAACTCAGTTTAAGAAAACCCAAAACAGTTGTAGCATTAAAATAGCTGGTAGTCTTGATGTCATTATCTTCTCTCTTACGTTGTTGTATGAATTCTCTTGCAAGAAACCATAAAAAGAAACAGAAAGCGCCCCACATGCTTAACTATATACAAGACAGAAGGTGTTTAAATTCACAGCACAGATCCCCTCAAAAAAAAAAAAAAAATCACAGCACAGAAGTGAAGAGGAGAGGAGAACAAAATCGATTATCAAATAAATTTTACAGAAAATTTTTACGACGAAAATTGGAAAAGAAAGTAACAATCTTTGTTCATATCCACATAGTAAAAGTCATCGAGCTTTATCGTAATTTCTGGTTTTGGAGATGTCGGACGCGTATTGCTCAGACTGCAAGCGGCAAACGGAGGTGGTTTTCGACCACTCGGCTGGCGACACGGTGTGTTCGGAGTGTGGGTTGGTGTTGGAATCACACTCTATCGATGAGACATCTGAGTGGAGAATTTTCGCTAACGAGAGTGGCGATAACGATCCTGTTCGTGTTGGTGGTCCTACCAACCCTCTCCTTGCTGACGGTGGCCTAGCCACCGTTATCGCCAAGCCTAACGGTGCATCTGGAGAGTTCCTTTCCTCTTCTTTGAGTCGCTGGCAGAATCGTGGCTCGAATCCTGATCGAGGGTTGATTTTGGCTTTTAAAACTATCGCTACAATGTCTGATAGGTAGTAGTTTATGCTTTTCGTCGTATGGCTTTTTATTGATTTGCTTGATCGCCCTTTCTGATGCTTTGTTGATTTTTTTTTTTGGTGCATAGAGAGATTGGTTGTTATTTGGTTACTGATTAAGTTGGAAAGGACAATTCTGGATTTGGTGATTTTGTAAATTTGAAAACATTTGAGATATTGGATTGAGGAGATTCGAGGGAACACATTGGATGAATTTACTCAATTGAAATTATTCTCTCTGTTCGACGGATTTGGTTGGTGTTTTATTCTCTCTGTTCGACGGATTTGGTTGGTGTTTTTCTTTCTTATGTTGTTTTTTATATGGTCAATGAATGAAGAAGTCTCAAGTTTGGAAACCCCATCCTTTTGTGCTAGGATATGTTGAGAATTCTTTTTGAATTTTCTTTGCTTTCAAATTTTGTCAACACAATGGCTTTGGCTAAATCTGTTTTCCCCATTGAATTAAATTGAAACAGAGTTGGTAAGTTTCTGTCAGATCCTGTTGCATCTGCCATTGTGGTGCACTTAGAATAAGTTGATTTTCATGTCTTTACGGCAACTATTAGTTCAATTAGTCGACCTCTGATGAAAAAGTTTTATGCATGGTTATTACAATTTGTTTCTTTTATACATCTAATGTGCCATATGATAGTAAGTGCATAAGTTAAGATTACCATAATCCGTAAGCTCTTGGAATTTGATAATGCATGATGGTCATGTTGTTCAATACTAGGGTTTCTGTAGCACGATGAATGCGAATTATTCTGTTGGAAAATTTTCTTGCTAATTGATGTAGCATGAATGGAAGATATGCCAAACTAGTGGTCAGAATTCAATTAACTTATAAAATTTGGCTACTGGAATTTGAGTTCAAGTCTAGAATTTCAGTTTAGGTTGCTGAAAGGTTTGGAATTTCTGGAATTTTAGGTTTGAGTTGTTGAAAGGGTTGGAATTGCTGGAATTTTAGTGAAGGGAGCAAACAAAGGGGTAGTTCTAGGAATCACTCTTATGTTGAAAATTAGGAATCACTTCGAGGATCTAATAATCACTCTTAAAAGAAAGCATTTCACTTTCTAGTTGAAAACTTGAAGTTTGTAGGAAAAATTTGGACTTTTCTTTTCATTGAGAGGTTGATTACATAGATATATTAGAATTTTTTTTAAGAAGGAAAACTAAACTAATAATTTTGTTTTTATTCTCCATTATCCACCATGGCTTGAAGAGGGTGGACATCAATGACTAAATGTTGTCAAGCATTTTCTTTTTTACTACTGCCCTCGCTTCAAAGATGATATAATTCTTATGTAGTTGTTCCAATATGCCACATCATTCCTTATGTTGCTACTCCAAACATGCAGTTTACCATCTTTTGAAGTTAACTCTACATACTAGCCATTTGAGGTAAAGTTTGCTAGATAATGAGCTGGTTATGTAATGAAGCCGCATGGCTTCTTTACCACATAGGCATCAAGGACATAGGTACTGTTGTTTCTTTGTAGTCAAAGGCATTAATTTGTCATCATTGTTGAATTTTGACTTTGAGAAGGCTGTCACAACTCCTCATTTATTGATATGCTATGTTAATTTTTCATCTTCATTCAATTCTTCTTTCCTTCATCACCTATTTTGACAGGATCTGCACCAACCTAGTTAGATATAGTTCTAAGCCAACAAGCTCTTGAACCCTTTTTAGTTGCTAGTCAATATTTTCATCTCCCTGTTCTATTATTTTGACTTACTATCCTGTTGTTTTAGCTTGTTGTTTTTGTGTTTTGATTTATTGTTCAGGTGTTTCAGTCTGCTGTCTAAGTGTTTTAACTTGTCGTTCAGCTGTTTCAGCTTTAGGATTTGTCAACGAATCTTCTTATGTTTTTCTTCATCTTTAATGCTTTGACCATCTGCCATTGTCAAACTCTCCATTTCATCAAGTACCTAAGCACTTTCTGTATTTGTGATTGAAATTTCTAATTGATCAGTTGATAGAAAATTAAAGTAATAACACACTTTTTTAATCTACATCACTAATTTTGTGAATTTTTTGTTGCAGACTGGGCCTTGTCGCAACTATCAAGGTATGCCTCTTTCTATTAAATGTTTATTTGATGATTTCTGAAGTCTTTATTATTTTTAATTGGAAAAGATCATACACTAATAAACAATCTATTTGCTTCTATTTTTAGACTGCTTCTGGTATGAATATACTGTTATTTCATAATTGTAATTAATTTTATTATGCTACCAACTTAATTTTGAGTAATATTCTCTGATCAGCGGGATCTGCTTGTCTGTATTGCAAAATAACAGTTCTTTGTGATCCTTGATGTCTGTTTAATCTTTATTTGTGATCACCTTCCAATTACCAATTATTTGTAGATTACAGAGGAAGGATATACTAAAAATTGTTTACCAATGAGTTTACAAAATTTAGTGAATTTGCAACATCAAATGTGAACTCAACTGGAATGTATCAGATACAGAAGCAGTTTTGGTCAAATTGTTCAAGTAAAAATGTACTTTAAAATAGGAAAACTTTCAACGCTCGATTTGAGGTGGTTACGAAATAATTTGAGTGATCGTGATAATCATTTATGCTGCTTGGTGGACGAAGTCCATTCCTTTTTTGTATTTTTTTCATGGCAAGAAAATGGAGTTTGGGTTTGTTTGGAGATAGGGACACATTTTGCTTCGGTATGGTCCTATAAGTTGGTTTTTATTTAATTAAAATAAATGCAAAATGGTGTTTATTCTCCCTCTTGAGGTTGGATAGAAATGTAAAACGGAATTGAGCTGAAAAAATCATTTTGTTCAAAATCATAACTTTTGAAACTTTCTTTGTTTTTTCATTCTCTTGGTTAGCCTCATTTTCATGCCATATTTCTTCTTGTAATGATGTTTTTCCGTAATAATGTATTTTACATAATTGAAGGACCGGGCTAATGAAATATATAAGAAGGTGGAAGATCAGAAGTCTAGTAGAGGAAGAAATCAGGATGCTCTATTGGCTGCATGCCTCTATATTGCTTGTCGACAAGAGGATAAACCACGCACTGTTAAGGGTACGACCTAAGATTTTTAACATATGGATGCTTCATGATTTATGTTTGCCTTTGTGTTTGAGCTTCCTGAACTTGTGGTTTCAACTAGAAATTTGCTCTGTCGCCAATGGAGCCACCAAGAAGGAAATTGGCCGAGCAAGAGAATACATAGTTAAACAAATTGGATTGGAAACTGGTCAGTCTGTTGAGATGGGAACAATACATGCTGGGGATTTTATGGTGGGTGTGTTTTTTCTTTTTGTTTCCATGTATATTTATACTTGAGTTACTCATAGTTTTTTTATCCATTTCAAGTGAATGTTTATTGAGGGAAATGTGTATGAATTAGTGCACCTTGTTATTATTGATGTTTGACCAAACTCATATGTAGAGGCGATTCTGTTCCAATCTTGGTATGAATAATCAGGCGGTTAAAGCTGCCCAAGAAGCTGTCCAGAAGTCAGAAGAGTTTGATATAAGGTATATACGACCTTTCCTTATACACTTTACCACAATACTTGTTTATTGCAGCTTTTTTAACATACTGTTGAGGACAGGCTTGTTTCCCTTTCCCATAAAGTCTGGCTGAGAGTAATTATATTGTCTAGAATGAACTTTGCTAGATGTGCAGAAATGACGTGGACGTTGAAGGTGAGAAGTGGATTATATGAAATTCCTGTTGGAGGTTAATGGTTTTCACATTTTTTTGTGCTTGAGATGACTTGGAGCTTAGTATAAAGCCTAGAAAAGGCATTCATTGATGGTCATCCAGATCGGCATGCAAAGAACTGTATAGGGTTTTGATTGGAGATAATTTAGAAGAATGAAAAACATAAAATTCTAAACAGATTTTATTGTTTTGTCATTTGTTAAACTTCCTTCTAATGCTCGTTTTCCTTGGGGGGTTAATGAGTATTGCAGTAATTTCTGCTACCATTTAAAATTATTGTATATGGTTCCAATCCTTGTTTCTGACTCTGTTGATGCATGTACAAGATGAGTAACTTGTATAGTGTTTTCATTGTTCTTTGGATATTTTAAATTTTTTTTAGTTGGTTATAAATTTGTAGGAGGAGCCCTATCTCAATTGCCGCGGCGGTGATCTATATTACAACTCAGCTTTCAGATGACAAGAAACTCCTACGAGGTTTGTTGATCTTATATTATGTTGATTGAAGAAGTTAGTTCATTCTCTTTCGGAATGAAATTTTTTTTTGAAAATAATATCATAATGGTTTTATTTAGATGCACTACCAAATTATAGATTTTAGCCAAAGATTCTTTCAGATTGGATCCTAATAAGAGAACAAGAAAATTTTACTAAAAAATCTTGGCAGTTGTTTCGTGGCCACTCTCAGGTTGCAATTTTGCAAGGGGCACTTGAAGTTGACCTCACTACTACAATGTTATTAACCCACTGTGTTAACCCTAAGTTTATAGAGATTTGTCTATTATTCTTGAGAATACTAATTCTCAACATTTTGGTTATAGTTATCGTGTACATGCTAGTTCCGTGCATCAACATGAATTTTATCTCATAAAGATCAATGGCGTGTATGTTCCTGTCACTGATAGTGGTAGATGAAAGGGAAAAGAGGAAAAGAGGAAGAAAAGAGAAGAGAAAAGAAAGAGAGAGAGAGGGAAAGAGAGGGGAATAAAAGAATAAAGAGTAATGGAGAGAATTGGGAGAGTAGAGAGAGAAATGCAATAGGATTCTCATAAATTGCCAAAAAACGTATAATAGCCGCATGCACGAGGGGAGGGGGG
>JAOSBL010000004.1:19058757-19072220 GCA_027568915.1 Erythroxylum roraimae | reverse complement strand
TTTAAAAATAAAGAACAAAGCTCCAAATATGCAGCAAAATAAAATGAGCTCTCCCCTCTCCTTGCGTGGAGTGCTTGCACGAAGAGGCTGCGTTGTTGCTGCCTTGTTGGTGAATTTTAAGAGTAATTAATTCTCTTTTCCTAAAGATGAATTACTTTATCCACTCTAGACATCACTTAGTAATCCCTTACTTAAGTTTTTCCTAGTGTTTCTTAAGTTCCAAAACTTCAATTTTTATCTCCTAAGTTTCTTGAATATCACAACTCACAAGAAAATCTTAGTCAAATTTTCCTTTAATCTTCTAGCAAAAACCCCCCTTCTCCCAAAGGCTTAAAATTCACCTAAAAGGGTGGAATATTTCAGTTGTGGAAAATAGCTAATTCAATATTAAGGTTGACAAAAATATCATTCCTTAAGAGAAAATCATTCCTCTTTACCATCAAAACATTTAATTAGCAAATTGATTCAGTCTTTTCTTAATTAGTTACTGAACTAATTTTTCATATTTATAGTTATTTTGGTCGCATTGAATTGGGTAGTTGTTTAGAAATTTATTTAAGATAATTTTGTTTTAAAAAAAGAAAAAAATTTACATTAATTTTAATTTTCTAAAATTTCATCCAACCTGATTTCAAATATCGTTAGTTAGCGTAGAATTGAATTTTAGCATAATCTTTGTGGACATGACTCGGTTCTTACTGATTTATTACTAACTTCGACAACCGTGAACTTGCAGTTCACGACCAGGGATCCGATAGTACGCAACCTTACCCCTACATAGTAGAGAAGCTGTTTCCAGTGGACTCACATGCAAATGTGACAAGATAATATTGAGAAAAAAGATAATGGAGAAAATAATAATAATAATACAATACGATAAGAATAAAGAAATAATAAAAATAATAAACTAATGACAAACCGTACCTGTATTTATAAGTTGGGCTTTTGTAATCCGACATACTTACCTGAGTGAAGATTGAGGCCTAACGAAAATATAATTGGGTAGTTTCCTTCAACAAAGACAATCTTACGATTTTATAATGACAGATTTGAGATATCAATAAAGTAAGTATGAAGTGATGGGCTGTGTTAGCAAAGAAAGAGAAAGAAGGCACATCAAATCTTGGAAAACTGATCCTGCACTTGGTTATGTCGCGTCTCTGTCAGATGAGACCAACAACTCCCAAGTTAGCATCTGAAGAAGTTCACACCCAAACTCCCTTCTCGGGTAGTAGTAGAAAGATGACTGACCGAGGATTGCCCAAAGCCACGTGAAGCCATTAGCAAACAACAAGGAAACCTGGACAAGTCGCTGTCCAACATATAACACCAAAGCCAAGCCCGGTGAAAGCTGGCGCTTCGTCCTCCCTATTTTCGTCTTGCCACCAGTGGCACGCCTCTTGTCGATGCTCAAACTCACCCAAAAAGCTTGTAACTTTTCCAGTTTCTCTTTTGCGGTTACTGCTAAGGCGATGCTAAAGCTTTTAACTCTTCCAGATCTCTCCTCATTGGTATAACTCGTCCTGATCAATCATAATCCTCCAAAAAAAATTAAAATTGTAAATTTTAAAACAACTCAAAAACATTCAAGAGAAAAAAAGGGTTCAAGTTAAGTTGGTTCCAAAGCAATCGATCAAAATAGAACAGTGGAAAGAAACCAACTTGAATCCGTTAGCTTTCCGTCAACAAACCTGGATTTGAACAAAAACGACGATAGGACTACAATAAAGCTCTGCTAAAAAAGAATACGACGGAAACGAAGCCCATCGTATCCACCTCGCTTCCTCCCCGACGTTGTGGTAGACAAGCAAGTTGCTCAGATATACATGACTTACTTCTTCATGCTTCTTATCTAATTCCATTTTTCATATGTTTCAGGTATAAAATTTCGATAAACTTGTCAAGAGCATGCCTAAATTTCTATGAATTCTCCATTTATTAATGTTGCTTATAGCCTGTTCTACTTAAGGCAGTTCAATTGGTAGCATGTGAATATAGTTTAAACTTTAAACTATATGGAATGATTCATCGTATAAAAGTAATTGAGAGAATGCTCTAATAATCTTGATTAGTAATGATTTAAGATTATTTGGTCACAGTAAATTGAGATTTGAAAAGAGTTTTCAAATATTAATTATAAATTATTTTATAATTGGCTTTAAATACACACTAATTCCATGCTTATTATTCAATTGGGATATTGAATAATGAAAGAATTATATTATGCATTATAATCAAACTACTGTGACGTTCTTTTTTTTTTTGACAATAAACTTCTGTGACGTTTTAATATTTAAGTGGTGATATCATTAGATGTTAATCTTAATATATAATTATAAATTATTTAATTAAATAAATAAAAATAAATTCAAAGGAGTTTTCATTTTTATTTTAATTATGAACTAGAATTGAAATTTATAATTATTACTAACATATTAAGAACCTAATAGGTTACACTATAAAATAACTAGAGAGAAAAAAATTAATTTAAATGACAGGAACTTAATAGTGATGTTATTAATTTAGTATTAAATTTTAATTAAACTTGGTAAATCATAATATTTCATGTTAAAAGGGAAAGTAAGCTAATACTAGTATCAATCATTTTCTAATAGTGAAGAGTTCTCTTTCTTTATTTTGTTGATGCTATTAAAAAATGGATATTTGAACAATTTATGATTGACTCCTACATTAAATTTTTTTTAGTAAGATACCATAATCAAGTTTTTCTCTACCTTTTTTATTTTTTTGAATATTAATGTGCCAATGATATGATCTCGATTAATTTTCATATAGTGATATCATAGCCTCCTTCAATTGTTTAACTTAATTGTTATTGACTTGATAAACATTTAAGATGTTTCAAATAATTCCACCAATTGTGTTGATTCATGATATTATTATTTTACTTATGAAGAGAACATTGAAATATGTCCTATAGTTTTATTCTCTTTCTTATTCAATCTTGCACGGCTAATTTAGAATATGTTAATAATTAATTAAATACGTTCTAAAATTTTGGAGAAGCATTGGGTACGCTTGAAGCATCTTCTTGATGTCAATTAGCAATGTTTTTGTGTTCTCATACTTCATGTCTGAGTTCTAGGTTCTAACACAATTCTCTCTCTAAAAAGACGATCATTTTCAGTATGTTTTTTGCACCGTTTAACTATTTCGATCGTTACCATAGGATTATCATGGAGTCTCTAAACCAGGAGGGACACCTTTCCAAATGTGTGCGCACCCGCAAGTGTGAGGAAGAACCCCCACCACGCCCTAAGCCGTCCTACAGCACCACAATGACAGGGGAAGCATTGGTAGCCCAAACTCTCGAGGACAGTGCCTAGCCAGAAGATGAACAAGTCAAAATTGAAGAAGAAGATATCATCTAACTGCTTGGGGAGTTAGGGGCGCATCACACTATCTAACAACCTCAAGGCCAAGTTGGATAATCAATGGGCGAAAGCAGTAGTCATCAAACTGCTTGGTCGCCGGATCGGATTTCGAATTCTCAGCTCCCAGTTGAAGACCATGTGGAACTCGTGAGGACCGATGAAAATTGTTGATCTGGAGGACGACTATTTCCTCGTGAGGTTCATGGAAGACGATGACTACCTAAAGGCCCTGACGCATGGCCATGGGTGATCTTCGGCCAAATGCTCTCGGTTCAAAGGTGGGTGCCAATGCGAAGGACTATTAGGGACGACGATCACAACGGAAGCAGCGAGCAGGAAGCCAATGGGAGGAAACACCAATGGCTATGGCCCTTGGATGTAGGTACAAAGGAAGCCTCCATGCAACTCCATGCAACGTCAAGATCAGTTGGGACGTAACAGGGAGGCGACGCGTAAGGGGGGCTCGAGGTTCTCCATCCTGCAAGAATAGGAACGCATGGAAAATGAGGCTGAGGCATAGACATAGCCCCCACAAAACAGTAATCTTTTTGGATTCAGACAAAGTTTCAATGTGGCAGAGGTAATTGGCAAAGGCAAACAAACTCAATAGGGACCAGTGTTTATGGCTACTGGGCCCAAACGTAATTCAAGGAAGGGCTTAAGAGGACAAATGGCCAATTCAGCAAATCCGGGGAAAAAGTTCCTGAGCCAGTGATCATCAGGAACAAGGATCGGCTATTTTTCCTCTAATTCAAATCCAACCCACACAACAGGAAAAACATCTAGCAATTGAATTCACTTCCTATACGGAAATGGTCTATGATAGTCAAGTTATTGAGAATAGAGCTCAGGTGGTTGTGGAGTGACTCCAGTTGATGGAAGGAGTCAAGGATCAGGAGGCGATTAGTAATTTCAGGGAGCGTACCATAATTCCTCTTACCGAACCTCCAGACCTAGTAACAGGGTCGGGTGAACTAGACGACATGACTCAAATGCGACCTGACGAGGAGCTTGAAACGTCTCCATAGGGCGATGGCAATAAAGCAGCTCACGCAGGAGGTACAACTCATACTCAGTAGTAGAGTAGACTTATCCCCTTAATTTTTTATTCTTATGTCAATCATCATCTGGAATTTTTAAGGGGCAGGGAAGGACTAGATTCCATGTCATCCTGCGTAATTACTTGCGTACTTATAAACCTGGTATCCTAGTTTTACTGGAAACCTGAATTAGTGGATCTCGGGCGAACAAAGTAGTCCTACGTTGGCATTTGATTATTCGATTAGAGTAGAAGCTAAAGGTTTCTTTGGAGGGATATGGCTCTTATGGAAAGCTGAATTTGATATCTCAATAGTAATAGCCCATCGCCAATTTATTCATACCATTATCAAGTATGCTTCTTGTTCTTTTGATTTTACAGCATTTTATGCAAGCCCGTAAATTGCTTCTTAAACCTTTCTCTGGCCAGTTTTAAGTTGGGTAGGACACTCTACACATAAACCCTGGCTTGTTGGAGGGGATTTTAATGCTAAAATGGAACTCTCGGATAAACACAGTGGTGCCAGGTCAGCGAGGGTAGTGAACAAACAGTTTCAAGATTAGGTGCATGGGAGTGGACTTTATGACATGGGATTTGTTGGCTCAAAATTTACATGGCACCAAGGAATGGTTCAAGCTAGGCCGGATAGAGTTTCTGGTTCGACATCTTAGCTATAGGCTTTTCCTCAAACGATGAATCACCCTTTATGGGGTCAAATCATCGACCCATGTTAATTCACTTACAAAGACAGCCACCAAGAACAATAGGATCCCCAATGTTTAGATTCCAAAATGCATGGCTAACACATCCAGGGTTTGATGATGTGGTAACAGAGCATTGGTTACCAACTGAGGAGACAATGAGTAAATCTTTAGTCACTTTCTCCAACCAGCTCAGGAGATAGAATAAGTTAGATTTTAGTAATATATTCCATTGGAAAAAACGACGATTAGCATGGTTGGAGGGCATTCAGAGGGCCATGGCGGTCGACAACTTGGATTCACTCTTAGCCTTGGAGGAAAAGTTGAGTGGGAATTGATGCAGGTACTGTGTGAGGAGGAAATTTTTTGGCATTAGAGAGCCCGATGTGAATGGATTTCGAAGGGTGATAGGAATACTAAATACTACTACACTCTCGCTCTTGCTAGAAGAAAGAAAATGAAGATAGAGCCCCTCATTGATTCAAATGGGTAGAAAATGAAGATAGAGCACCTCATTGATTCAAATGGGTCACTAATATTTGATCCAGTTCAACTGGGCCTTTTAGCTAGGAATTTTTTTGTCCAACTTTATACTAACGAATAAGGGATTCTCCATTGTTTTCCGATCTCTAGAGCTTTTCCTTCACTTTCAGAAGACAGGTTTCATGACCTAAATCTGCTAATCCATGAAACTAAAATCAAGAATGCGGTTTTTGATATGAACCCTAATAAAGCCCCTGGGGTTGATGGTTTCAATGCTTTTTTTTTCAAAAACAATGGGGGAAGGTTGGGCCTAAGTGGTGGAGTACATTCAGGAAGTTTTCAGACTGGAATGTTGGGAAAAGGATTTAAATCAAACGATCCTGGTATTGATCCCCAAAATCCCCTCCCCGACTAGTATCTCTCAATTTTGACCGATTAGCCTCTACACTGTGCTCTACAAGATCATTTCTAAAGTTATTGTGAATCGTCTGAAAAATCATCTGGATCATCTAATGGAGGCGAATCAATGCAGTTTTATTCCTAGCAGGCAAATAACTGATAATATTATCATCGCTCAGGAGGTCATCCACTCGATGCGCAAGAAAAAGGGGAAGACCGAGTATTTCGCTATCAAGGTAGATTTGGAAAAAGCATATGATCGGATTCGATGGGATTTTATACAAAAACTTTAATGGACATTGGATTACCGAACAATTTAATCAGTTTCATTATGAAGTGTGTGACGACGGTGTCTATGCAAGTCACTTGGCAAGGCCCCTTTACTAATCCCTTCAGTCCTTCACGAGGTATTCAGCAAGGAGATCAATTCTCTCCTTACCTTTTTGTTTTATGCATGGAACAGTATTTCGAAGGAGGCAGGATAAGGACTTTGGAAACTAATAAAGCTGAGCCCTACAGGGCCTCCCATATCCCACCTTTCCTTTGTAGATGACCTTGTTGTTTTTGGTAAAGCTACAGATTCACAAACGCATGTAATAGCAAGAACGTTGGAGGTGCTCCAAGAACATATCTCCAACATCCGCGCGTCGTCTCAGTCAAATCCTGAACATTACTAGTACGAACAATCTTGGGAAGTATTTAGGAGTTCCGTTGATTCATGAGTGTACAACGAGACATACCTATCAGCACGTCCTTGATAAAGCACAAAAGAAACTTGCAGGATGGCGTACAAAGGTGTTGTCCCTAGTAGGGAGAGCTACCTTAATCCAATCAGTTATTTCGTCCCTCCCCATATTCACGATGCAAACCGTGATACTTTCGCGGCAACTTTGCTATGATTTGGAGCGAATCATGAGAGATTTTATATGGAGTTCAACGGGTGAGCATAGGAAAATGCATTTAGTTAAATGGGGCACAGTGTGTCAGCCTAAAAAAGCCAGGGGCCTAGGCATTAAACGGATTCGTTCTTCTAATGACGCTTTATTGACTAAGCTAGGCTGGGCTTTGATTACTCAACCCACAGCTTTATGAGTTAGGTTCTTAAGGGCTAAATATCGACTAGATCCTTCTCCCATCCCTCACACATTAGATAGGAAAGGGGTTTCGGTTATTTGGAGAGGCATCTTTGCAACTTGGCAGTCTATACGCCAAGGCATAAAATGGAAGCTGAGTAATGGGAGGCGTATTTTCTTCTGGCTGGATAATTGGGTGAATGACTGGGGAACACTAATTTTCGTGGCGACCTCTCCATTTCCTGTGAGCGCTCTTTACACTACAGTTGCGGATTTCGCAGGTGAAGTCGGCACCTGGCAGTGGAATTTGTTTCAACAATATCTCCCTTCCATAGTTTGTATGGATATTGCGGCGCTCCATACTAATGTAGAAGACATAGCAGAAGATACCATGCTATGGGGACAAACTAATCATGGGAGGTTCACAGTGGCGTCAGCCTATGACTTAATCGAAGGCAGTAACACGGATGCGAATAGCAGTCTTTGAGAATTAATCTAGAAATTGGCAGGGCCCCAGTGGATTAGGGCATTCCTTTGGTTATTGGCTAAGAAAAAACTACTGACCAATTAACAGCGAGTGACTCGCCATCTCACAATAGATAGCAGTTGTCACTTCTGTGGGCAAGAAGAGTCAACATTGCATGTCATACAGGATCGTCCGTGAGTGAAAGCTTTCTGGTGTAAATTTTCCCCGGAAGTGGTTGATACGATTTTTTTTAAACAAGATGAGGAGTTGTGGGTGAAATCTAACCTTATGAACCACTCATAAGTGAAACAAGTTGAATGAGTTACAATTTATGAAGTAGCCTGCTGGTTTTTATGGCAATGGCGAAACAGAAACCTTTTTGAAGCTAACTTTGCTTGGTCGGAAGACGATACTAGAGTCGTTATGGAGTACGTAAATTGGATAGTCAGGGCAAGGGCTGTGAAAAGCTGTGTGTTTAGGGGGTAGGGATTACCTGTGGGTAATTTAGTTTGTTGGACCAAATCGACGGAGGACTAGGCCAAGTTAAATACAGATAGAGCGGTTAAACAAGGGACTAACATTGCTACTGCTGGTGGATTGCTTAGGGATTGCCATGGTCAGTGGTGCGGTGGGTTTATCCAGCACATTAGAAGGGGCTCGCCTTTAGCTGCCGAACTTTGGGGAGTCCATTTAGGACTTACCCTGGCATGGACGCTTGGTTATAGACGAGTTGTCGTCGAAGTAGATTCCCTTGAGGTTATTAATATTATTTCCTCTTCCTTTATAGTTTCGGCTGAGGATATTTTTTTGGTGGTAGATATCCGTGGTTTACTCCACGGAGCATGGGAGGTGAAATTTCAGCATGTATATCATGAAGGGAACTAGTGTGTTGATAGCCTGGCCTCTCTTACAGATTTATCTAGCCCAGGCCTACATATACTTCAGGAGCCTCCGACGGTCGTCATGGAGCACATAAACCGAGACAAGCAAGGAGCTTTGTACTACAGAACACTGCACTAGTTAGGGTGTTTGTTTTGTCTCTCTGGTTTTCTTTCCTTTGTAACAAAAAACAAAATAGCAATCTTTCTTATCATTGGCGAAGGTGGTGTTGCTAATAGGTGATGAGGCCAATGGTGAAAGTCGCAACTGGCAAATGATGGCGGCGTCTAAGCGACATGATATTAGTGATGAAAAAGTCATCAGAAGCATGAGCAATCCCATTCAAGCTCTTCGATGATAAGCCAATAACAAGATGTAGAAGATAAGCGAATGAAAAAAAAAACCCCTAATTTGGAGAAATTAAGGCCACATGCAAGGGAGAAAAAGCGCGAGTCGCGTTCATCATAGATGTACATGCAGATCTCACACCTCATGGAAAAGTTTCTAGCGCATGTTAAGCCTCTCTTTGTTCAGAAAGCCTTAACAATTTTTGGTTAAATTAAAAATTAGGTTAAGTTTATATTAATTCAAATTCCTAATAAATCTAGAAAAACATTTTTTAAAAAAGGTATTAAATGCGATCCTTGCCTTATATTATTTGAGTATAAAACTAAAATTTTATTTATTAGTAGGCTTGTTGAATAAACTTAAGGTACATCTAATGTAAACATATTTTATTCTAAATTAATGAATTCTACTTAACTAAACCTATGTGATTGGAAGAGTAAACTCATGATCATATAAAATTAGAAGCTTAATTAAGAATAACATATGATATATTTTAACAAGGAGTTATTACCTAATTGATCTAAGAATTATATAAGATGTGATTAGTAATTGTATTATCTAGCTAATTTAATTTGGTTGGTTTATTGATCAAAATCAAGATTAACTAAATTAAATAGGAACATATCTTACTAGGAAATTATTTGATAATTTCTCTAATCGGGCTTGTGCACTATACATGCCAAACTGAAAAGTTCAATGCACATGCCATATAGTCCCCATTTGTTTTTTATTTTAATTTTATGCGTTTTAAGTCCTAATTTTAAATAAATTATTTTAATTGAAATTAAATTTGTTTAAATTTCAAATAAATCTAGAAAAGTATTTCCAATTTATTTCAATTTCAAAATGCTTAGCTTTATTATCAATATGTGTTGAATTTAGTTTAATTTTTTAAAGAGTTAACTTATTAAATTAAATTAGTTATCAAATCAATAATTTTAATCAAACAAATGCAAAAGGGTTATGTTTCATAATTATGCTTGATAAATTAATATAATAAGATTAATATTAACTAAGATGAGATCTTAATTTTAATATTAGATAAATTATTTTTTTAATTAGATTAAGAATAGAAATTAAATATATTCCTAATTAATATTTTAGGAAATTATTTTCTAGAAATTCAATTAAATTAATTTCAATTATATTTATTAATTAATTGGACTCTTTTAAAGTTAAGAAAATTGTTTCCTTAAGTAATTAAAAAGCTTGCTTCATAATTAAAATTATTTATAAGGTTATTATTCTATTATATTTAGAAATTTTTTTATTAACTTTAATAACAAGTTTTTAAATTAATTAGAAAAGGGTATTTTCTTCATTAAATCTGTAAAATGTTTTTATTTGTTAATTAAGAAAATGATCCTTCTTTGATATTTTATAAAATAGTTTCTAATTTTTAAATAATTATTTTCTAATTAATTGATAGATTAATCTCTAAATAATAAAATAAATTTTCATGATTAAATTTAAATTTTTTAATTTTGAAAGTTGTTTCCTTATGAAATTAGAAAATATTTTTCTAATTAAGGTAATGTTATTCCTAATGTGATTATGAATATTTTCTAATTAAGGAAATATTATTCCTAATGTGATTATGAATATTTTCTAGTTGTGTCACTTATAAAATTTTGAAAAAGAAAATTTCCTAATTTATAATAAGCAAGAAATTTAATTTTTTGATTTTTTTGATTAAATTCGTTAAAGGAGTCAAGATAAGTCTTCAATTGAATTTTAAAATTGTTTTCAAATTAAATTAAATTTCTATATTGAATAGGATCTCGATTTATTTAGGAAGTAATGATTCTATCTAATTTAATTATCTAAATAATTGACAATATTGTTTTAGATTAAGGAGATCGTATAGATAATCAAACAATATTTCATGCTTATAATTTTATTATATTTGCACGAGGAATTGCATATTTAAAATGGATGACATTTTATATGTAATGAGTATTTGATAAGACCATCAAAAATTGAAAACCTCTATAAGTTAAGAAAGTAATAATTGCCTCCATTATTTAAATAAAACTAGAGTTCTATTTATTGTAAGAGTTATTAAGCAAACTCGAGACCTCTTTAACTATAATATGTTTTATTTTAAATTAATGAGTCCTATTTAACTAAATTTCTATGATTTGGATGAGTGAATCATAATCATATGAATCTAAAGGCAATGATAGGAATAACATATCATATATTTTTGGTAAGAGTTGTCACCTAATAGATCTAGGAGTCACATGAGATGTGATTGATAAAGTTATTATCTACTTATTTAAGTTTACTTAGTTTGTTAAGCAAACTCAACATAAATTAAATTTGAATGGAATCTTAGCCAACTAGAGAGATTCTTTCCGAATAGTAGTAAAGATTATTATTTCAAATAAAATGGTAAAAGTAACCAAATATATGATAGGTCTTAATATTATTTAGTATAAGCTAGACTCACGATATGTAACCAACACTTATTTCTCTTACATTTATATTTTGTTTTAATTATCTTTGTTTAGTATAGTTAATACTAAGATTTAATGAAGTAAATATCTTAGACGTAGTTTATGTTTGAGAAGCGTTCTCAAAGTTAGAAAGAAAAATTCTATGTCTATTATGCAATATTGCTATTAATCCCTACTAGGAATTTGACAAAAAAGTTTTAAAGATATGTCAGTATCATGTAGATGACAAAATACATTAATATTTTGAGTTAACATCTTATAAACTTTAAGGAAAACATATAAGATAGATGTTAACACCATGATAACATAATGCAAAACGTTTTATAGAGTATAGTAGAAAGCTATAACACCTTGATGAAATTGTGCCACTCAACACATACTTAAAGAATAAATATAGACTATAATAGAAATCTTTAGCTTAGAAATGATAATAGTTGTCATAAGAAGAAAATTTGATTAAGTGATTTTCTTATTGATACATTATATGACAAAAATCATATATATTTCTAGTTCATGATTTTGACTATTTGATACTAAATTTGGATTCAACATTATTATATTGTTCAAGGAATGATAAGAAATGGATTGTTCAAAAAAAGTAGTTGATCTAAGTTTATACAAATAGTTTGAATATGCATTCGATCAAAGGAAAACTTAGACTTAACAAAGTTGGAAATAATACAAAGTTAGATAACCAAGATTATCTTTCTATTATATATTGGTTAAATCAACATAATAAGAATTATAAAGATGCATACAAGTATATGTTCGAGTTGAAGAATAACAAAATCAACCTTAGGTGAAAGGATGATGATGTTATAAAATTGTTAAATCTTATACATATGATGCATTGAATAGAATAAAAATTCATAAAGGATGAATATTTATATTTCATTATATTTACTAATAAATTCATATGATAGAGTCATACATATTAAATAAAATATTAGTTTAAAAATTTGAAAAATTTAAATTATTTAAATATGAATAGAAATTACGTTGCTAAGTATACTAAAAGTACTTCAATGAGATTGATGTGGTAAAATCTAAATTTTCTTAGTTATCTATCTAGTGGAAATGAGATTCTCTGGTGACTACCCCCATAACAAAATTCCATAATGGTATAGATTTATGTAAGGAGAAAAATGCAATATAAGATATTGTAATATGCAATATTTATTTCTTATATAGCTAAACTTAGTGTAATGACTTATCTTTAAAAGTTCCAATTAAATCAAATAGCAAGATTTCAAATTAGGTATGAAATTATAGGATTTGTAAATAGTCAAAGTTAATGATTTTGGGAAGTGATGCTTACTTAAAGCATATATCATTCAATAAGTTTATAACTAAAAAGGATAATATGAAGTTATGAGATATCCAAAAGGTTGGATATAATCTTTTAGACCTCATTGAATAAAGTATTTGTTTCATTATATGCTTATAAGAAAATGGTTCTCAAAAAAATCAGTGGGAGTAAGATGAAGTTTAAATAAGTTCAAATCTCATAACTATACGTACAAATGGAACTAGTCCTTTTATTGATACATTTAATTTATATTTGAAAGGTTATATAGCATGTTGAAAAAAACACTTTCATAACGAATTCAAAATATTTGTTTTAAAGATGAGTGTGGATTTTCATGTTTAGATTAATAGGAGTATAGTTGTACTTTTTAGTAGAAGTATATGGAGATATACTACTTATAGTGTAACATATCACTCCCATAGAGCATATACCCGATATACCGAAGGATATTCGGAAACATATTCTACGAAAATGACACGTTAACGGTTAAATCAATTCATTTTTTTTACTTTTTTAATCCATCACACATAACATAAAACATTCCAATATTCATGTTGTTCCATTTTTATTCACAAACATATAGAATCTCAAATGTCATTACATTTCCAAAATTCACGTGTACAATATACAACAGTTGAAAGATACAATCCTTGATGAAACATAACTAAGACATTTGCAAGTACAACTGATCTCGACATTGACTCATATCCAAATGCAGAAGTTACTTCAACTAGACTAGCTAGGTCTCCTCTGAACCTGAAAGTCAACATTGCAATTTTGATAAGTTTGCGAACTCAGTGAGTGAACCATCATCGACGTGTTTACTCAGGTCAAAACACAATGTTGCTAACACATATAATCCAAGTTCTCAAACACATCGCTTCATTTAAAATCAAATCCCAATTATCACAA
>JAOSBL010000004.1:19048286-19058657 GCA_027568915.1 Erythroxylum roraimae | reverse complement strand
AAACATACATCAACAATTTCCATTTTCAACAATTTCCAACAATTTCTATTTCCAACAATCACAAAACATTCATAATTCCATTTCCATTTCCAACAATTTCTATTTCCAATAATCACAAAACTTTCATAATTCCATTTCTATTTCCAACAATTTTCAATTCCAACAATCACAAAATATTCGTAATTCCATTTCCATTTTCAACAATCACAAAACATTCATAATTTCATTTCTATTTCCAACAATTTCCATTTCCACCAATCACAAAACATTCATAACTCCATTTCCATTTCCAACAATTCCAATTCCATTTCCAATAATCGCAATACATTCATAAACCAATTTTCATTTCTTACAATTTTCAACAATTTCCATTTCCAAGAATCCACAAATCATACATAAACAATTTCCATTTCCAATAATTTCCAACAATTTCAATTCAAAGTTTCAAAAATGAGGATCAAGTTAAAGGGTATGATATAATTTACATAATTTCCAAATAATGAATGAAATATCTTATACAATTGTTAATACACATATATTCATAACATGATGATCAAGTTGAAAGACATATTCATAACATGAGGATCAAGTTAAAGGATATAGCCTCATTGGAAATGTTTTTTTTCTTCTTATTTAAAGCTTTGAATCTTCTTTTCATTTCTAACAAACCATAATATTATACACACCATTCTATATTTCGTTCTTAAATATATAAGTTATTTTTACAATTTTTAATTTTTATTAATAAGTTTAAGTATAAATGATTGGAACCTACAATAACAACATATTCACAATTTGAAAACAAAAAAGTTTTTTTTGGATACATTTATTACATCACGATTTTCATATATTATCTATTATAAATATTTATGATACCCCTCTCACACATATATATTACCAAATAATTCAATTTCAACAAATTTTATACTCAATTAATTATTTACCTAAAAATAATACCCAATTAGGCAAATATTATCATTAACTACAACCGAATTATTATTAATTTCGAATTGTATAATTTTATACTCAACTAATTATTTACCTTAATTCAATACCCAAATATTAAAAATAAAATACAATTTTTGATTTAAAACTTACAAGTTACAAACTTACAACATACAACATTAATTCTCAATTAATGATTTAAGTTTTTACAATTTTACAAATTTAATAACTTTAATATTATCGGTTTATGTATGTTTTAAATTTAAGTTGTTTCCAATCCAACTTCAACTTTCTAAGTTTCAGAATCAATATTCAATAAGGCAGGCCGTGCATTTCATAATTTTCTTTTGTCCAAAAACAAACCATAAATTTCTGATTCTTTATAACCAAACAGAACAACTCATTCATTAGTCATCACCGTGACTAATATACAACAATTTCCAATATTCAGATGACAAATGACAAAACACAAAACAATACCGTGAGCAACTGAGCATTCAACAATTCAATTCCAATATCCAACTAATTCAGATACACCCAACCAATTCAGATACACGCAATAAACAATTCCAATCCAACTAATTCCCAAATCCATCATCTAACATTCACGAATCCAATAAAAAATTCGAACCCAACATAATAAAAATTTCAATTAAGCAAGAAAAAATCAAAATCACAAAAAAAAATCACAAAAAATCACTTTCTTCGGGTCTTCGGGTTGGGTGACAGGTTAGAGGCGTCCGGTGGCTTCCCATATAGATGAGCCCGAGCTGCGACCTTCGGTGCAATGTAGTGGTGCGGTGGTGTGGTGTGGTATAGCGGTGGCATCTTCGGGTCCCCGTGGAGGAAGGTTGAAGACGACGGCATCTTCGGGGGACGCCAAGGGAGGAGTCAAGGAGGATGAGAGAAGGAGAGACAGAGACCGGGGAGGGGAGAAGACAGAGGCGGCGGCGACGGCGACGGCGAGAGGCAAGAGTGAGAGGCTGAGAAGTGAGAAGTGAGAATGCAAAGTTGGGGGGTGGGGGGATTTTTTTAGGGTTAAATTTTTTATATTTGCTAATTGGTCCTCCATCTTTACGAAGTTCACGATACTGGCCGGTATGTCCCAATATTATCGGTCCTGACAGTACTGAACGAAAAAAATGGTACCTACCAGTATTTGAGGCCAGTACCAATGGAACGAATATCGTTCCGATTTCCGACCGATACGGAACGGTATCCGTATTCGTGATGGTTGGATGTTGTTTGGGACATATGGACGCAGCAAAAACGGAACTGAAGATTTGGACGCAGCAAAAACGGAATTGAAGATTTGAAGTCGCTCACTCATTTCTCTCTGTGCTCTGGGAATTGCATGGTGCGGGGTCAGATTCACACAGCCTTCTTCTGACGTTAATATCATCCTTGTATTTTACCTACAATGCCCTTTTATTTAGGATTTAACTTTACTGATTTTTAAGTCAGACTTATTTTTTTTAAAAAAATCAAATTTTTTAACAGAGTCGTTGTTTGAAAATTTTTAAAAAATAATATCATTTTATGTAAATAAAAAATAATTGAATTGCGTTAAGTTTCCTAAGCTCGATTAAGCTTAAACTCAAATTGTATACTTTTGGTCTATTTAGACTTCAAGCATAACTCTAGCTAATTGCCATCCTCAATTTCATATCTAGCAAGAAAAATAGTAAATGCTTTTGATTTACCTAATATATGAATGCCCCTTTAACTTTTTATCAAAAATTGTTGGCCCTTATGACGGAGGCCATCCTTTTTGCTTTTTTCTTTAGCTAGCAATCTCATGATTCTACGTTCATTTTACGTTTAATTATGTTTAGAGTGAAGTTTTGTTTTGCAGAATTGTTATACATTGTAAAATATAACGTGAATTTTTTAATTAAAAAATCAATGATTGACCGCACCAAGAATAAAAACAATAACAATCTATTTAAAAAAATCTTACTTGAGAAGTTCAGTAATATGTAACCTTACTTCTAACTATTAAAGAGATTGCTTTTGACTGACATGCATAAAAAAATAAAATAAATAATAAAAATAAATAATCATAATCATAATAAAAATAAAATAAATAAATAAATACTTAGTAAAAAATATATATTAAGCAATAAAATAAATACTAGATAAAGATAGACAAGATAAAAGAAAAGGTCATTACAAGAAAAATAATAATAATAATAATACTAATAATAATAATAATAAGGTTAAGTAGGAAATGTTTAGCCTAAACTACTAAGAGGTAAGTACTACATATTTAAAGGTTTAGACTAAATACAAGAGAAAAATGCTAAAAGACTTGTGAGAACGACAAGGATTTCTTTATGTGCGATATTTTAACCATATCCTAGTACATTAATATTTTCTATGGCGACCTATGTCTTTGATAAGTTACAACAAAGTTATATCATTCTTGATCACCTTCTCCCATTCTTCTTAGGCCTCTCGTTTTTCATCTTACAATTTTCAAGTACAATCTTCTCACTGGAATGTTTAGGTGTCTCTTCTTAACATATCCAAACCACTTAAACCTTGTCTCTTTTAATTTTTAAATAATATTAACCATCTTTAATTTGTCTTTTACCATTACATTTCTGACTTTATCCTTTCTAATAAGGTTGCATATCCAACGGAGCGTCCTCATCTTCTCTACAATTAGTTTATGACTATGCACTCGTTTGATGAGCCAATGCTCTACCTTATAGAACATGGTTGGCCTAATTACTAAACGATATAATTTATCTTTAAGCTTAAGCGGTATCTTCTTGTCATATAAAACTTTTGAAGCATTTTGCTATTTAAGCCACCCTAATTTGATATGATGACCAAGTCTTCAGCAATCTCTCTGTTACTTTAGACGATAGATTTTAGATACTTAAAAGTTAAAACGCTCGTTTTATGGTATAACTTTTAAACCAATCTTTGCCTCTACATCAATAGCCACCTTATGTTTCAAAAAGTTACATTTTACGTACTCAGTCTTAGTCATTTTCAATTTAAAGTCTTTCAACTTTAACGTATCTCTTCAAAATTCAAACTTGAAATTGATATTCATTTTTGTCTCATCCATTAAAGTAATGCCTTCTGCAAACAACATATACAAAGACACATCCATTTAGATATTCTTGGTGAGCTTGTCAATCACTGTTGCAAACAAAAAGAGACTCAAAGAGGAGATTTGGTGTAGCCCAATATCAATAGAAAATTACTCTGTATCTCTTCATATCGCCCTTACTTTAGTTTTAGGATCATTATACATATAATTATTAACTCATGTATAGGTCATAGGAACTCCTTTATCTTCTAAACGCCTCCATATGATTTCCCTAAATACCCTGCCCTACATCTTCTCTAAATCAATAAAAACTATGCGTAAGTTCCGTTGTCCTTTCTTGTGATATTCTATTAATTTTCTACAGAAATATAAAGCTTTTGTGGTAAACCTTCGTAACATAAAGTCAAATTGAATTTTCAAAATAAAGATATCTTTTCTCACTCTCTTTTCAATTACCTTCTTTTGACAAGTAGCTTTGCTCAAATAAAAGATTAATTAATTAATTTCCGACTTAAAACGTGATGAATAATCCCCCTTTGTAGCTATTATGATGTGGGTCATAAAAAAGTAAGCGTAATAAAGTCTTGCATGATATATTGGTATTAAATATTTTGTGCATGGGTACCTAAAGCCACTGACTTGTATTCAAGAAAACGTTAAGCTAGCATCTTAAACTCAAAAAACGGAAATTAGAACTTAATATTTTATTAACATTTACAAACCGTTTTAAAATAAATTTTAATTAAATAAAAATTAAACAGATTTAAATTCATATTTATTATATATCACGTTAATATTAACATAACATATATCTTATATTTTTAATATGACACATAAATTCATAGTATTACATAACTTTTACATGATATAATAGAGCTTTTGTGTTAGATTTAAATTTTGTTTTAATTTTAAATTCTTAATCAAAATTAATTAAACTAATTTATTTACAAATAATCCCAATTAACTAATTAACCATTATCCACGCTCTATTCTCTCTCACCCTATTCTGGCTCTCACCCATTATCATAGCGCCTAGCTTGCCATGAAGCAACAAAACACTAATATCGTCCCTCTAAAATGAGGGTAGATCAAACTTACTTATCAAATCTGTTGCTAGTTTTGCTTCTGATGTTGGTAAGAATCGTTAGGAATGTTGAGCTCCATGAGCTCTAGCCCTAAAGGCTAGCAACTCCAATCGAATAGAGCTTGCTCTAGAACCCTAATTTTTGAACACAGTAGATTGAGTGAACAAAGGTTTGTGAAGTGATTTATAAGAGCTTTGTCTCTTACAAGGGACCTACTCGACTTGAGCGGGGATTAGTCTGAGTGTGGATGGCTTAAAGGTGTTTATCTATAATTGGGACCCTCCTAAGATACCTCGTGGGCAACAAAAAAAAAAGTGATTGTAATTATAAATTGAGCAATATGTGTAACTAGAATTTGGTTTTTTTTTTTTTTGTTTTCATAATAGAATATGATAATTATGTATCTTTGATTCGTAGTGCCATTTGTAGTGCTTGTTTTGACACTTGGAGAAATTAAGATTAAGGTTTATTGAAAATTTGAGTAGAGTTGTTAGGAGATGGTTGGAGAATTGTGAAAATTAGGAACTAGGGTTCTTCTTATTATTTGTAAATTTTGTTTAATTAAATGTAATTAAGTTAATTAGAGTCATTTATAAATAAACTAAAATCAAGAAAATAAATTAAATCTGATACATGAGCTCATTATGCTATATAGATGCTACGTGGTACAACATCAGATTAAAAACGAATAAAGATTTAAATTCCATTTAATTTTTCATTTATTTAACATTTTTATTGAATATTTTTAAATGTTAGAATTTAAACATTTTAAAATAAAATTTATTTTAATTAAAACGTTAGAGTCTAATTTAACTATTTACCTGATGTGTATCTATATTTATTTGTATACTTAACTAAATTATGTCTATCTTACTAGATTTTGACAAACATGAAATTTTAGTGGAGTAAATTGTTGACTTTAGTATATAATCTTATTTAATAACAAATATGTAATAAGAATTAAAAAACGTCACAAAGTGATGAAATTTGTTTAGTAACATTTAATATTTAATGTTACATGCACCTAATAATGTAACTATATTTTTTAAAATTATACAATGTTTGAAAATATATTAATAAAATAACACTTGACAACTCATTTTAATAGTATTCATGACATTTTAAAAAACAAGATAATATTAAAATAAATAATCTAATAGTTTGCACGGAATATTCATTTTTCTTTGTCTTAAAGTTTTAAAAAATATTAATTTTAACTGAGAGATATTTTTAATCAAAAGTCTGATTCGTCCATACATACTAGAAAATAAATTTATTCTCTTATTATTAAAATATTTTAATAAAAAATTTAAATGTATAATTAGAATATGTAAATATGCATTTATTTTTATTGAATTCAGGTTAAAATAATGCATATCTATAGTTTTATTAATTCTCCAAAAATCTTTTATAGTTTAAAATTACTAAAAACATATTGAGGTATTATAAATAAAAAAAAGAAACTTTTATTAAGATCATACAAAATTTTCAGATACTTAATATTTAATTACATAGTAAAGTCTATATTTAAAGGTTTTTTTTCAAATAATTTAAACTGTAATGGTATTTTTAAAAATGAAAAATCTATGTTTAAATTTTAAATATATCTAAAGATAAAAAGGTAAAATAGCATATATTTCGAGAGTAAATTTAGGAAATATATTTAATTGGTCGGTCATACTTGATATCCATGTAACTTGTTCCCAATGACGGATCCAGGAGGGGCTAGTAAGGGCTATAGCCCCCCAAGACTAAAATTTTTTTAGAATATATACATATATATAGTTCCTTAGCCCCCCAAGACTAAAATTTTTTTAGAATATATATATATATATATAGTTCCTTACCCCTATAAAAAATTTGCTATTTAAGTTCTTGCCCCTGGACTAAAATCTTGGATTCGTCGCTGCTTGTTCCGTTGTCATTATTTTAATTCCTCGTTCGTAATCATACTTACTGGTATTCTAAGCCTTGTATTCGTGAAGTGGAAGGGATGGATAATTTATGAATGTACTATTCGCGTAACTTGAAACAATTTTAGAATATTCATCTTTCTTACTCTACACGAATTCCTTGGCTTTTGTTTTCTTCCTTCTCTTTGAGCTTGTAAATAAACATTTTCCTTTCGGTCTTTCTTATCCTCCTCTCTTCTGATGGTGCCAAGCTTTTTCTTTCTCTGTTTGTCTCTTTCATTTCCGAGTGTAATTTTTTTCTTTTTCTGTATTTCGAGATGAAGTTTGATTTTCTGTCAGTCTTTTGGTTAATACTTGAGTAACCATCTCATTGACTGTTTCAAGCTTTGCAAGCCTTTGGCCTTTTCCAACAATTTTAACAAGCTTTTCTCTTTGGTGCCTTCTTTCCGTTTTCCTTTCTCTTTTGATCTGTCACGAATAAACTGTTGGAAATAAAGTAGTAGATATGCACAGTACACATAACAAAAGAGAATTTTCCATAGACTTCCATCCCCATATCCCAATTTTGACGCCTAATATTCATGCAAGGAGGGCAAATTTAACTGTCAAATTCCAGGACATTTATGGTTTCACCGTCGAAGGCAATGTTGACGATGTTAATGTGTTGAATGAGCTAAGAGAGAAGGTGAGACAACAGGGAAGGATTTGGTCGGCATTAGAGGCTAGCAAAGGTGCCAATTGGTACTTACAGCCACATGTTTCTTCAATAGCTGAAGGGATTGCCTTGAAATCTTCCCTCAAATTGTCCACTCTAGCTAATGCAATCACTTTGAGGAGGCTTATTAGGAAAGGAATACCACCATTGCTAAGGCCAAAGGTTTGGTTTTCGGTATCTGGAGCTGCAAAGAAAAAGTCTACCGTTCCCGAGAGCTACTACAATGATCTGACTACGGCCGTTGACGGAAAGGTTACGCCGGCTACAAGACAGATTGATCATGTGAGTTTGGAATTTGATTTTTTTAATATTGCAGTTGAAACGTGTCTGTCATGATTTGCAACGTTCTGTTGGGATTTTTTTTATAATTTGTTTTCAACTGGTTGTTGTTCACATTCTTGATGAACGTGATATGATTTTTTTTTAAAATTGAAAATTGAGGAAATTATATCTAATCATCTGAAGGCTATACGAGCTTGATTGGTCATTATGCTTGATTATCTTAGGTAACGGTATCTATTCTTTAATTGGTTTTGACTAAATTGTCATTTTTGTTGTTTGAGCTCCGTTCAGAATCAAAATTCCTGTGCATGTTTGCTTCTGGACGTCTGGTCTTGTTGATTGATATTTGGTTTTGTACGTGTGTTTGCATTTGTGCTTTTGTAGCAAATATATGTTTTAATTTTGATATTGGTGATTGGCTGATCTTACTTGTGCAATGGAGATAATTATCTCATAACTCAATATTGCATTGTTAATATGGATCGTGAATTACTCAGACCATCAGATTTATCATTCACTTCACTAGCAGCTGCGGTGATTGGATCTTTCATTATAATCATACTGCTATGTTTCCATTTTTGATTTTGGAAGCAATAACGATGAAGTTATGATCATGTTGGAAAATATCCAATGTGACAGTAGCCCATGTATATTGAGTCTATCTGTGCTTGGATCTGAAAGCAAGTTATAGTTTCATTTTTGCTTGTAATGAAACCAAAGGCATATGATGGAAGCTAAAATCATGAGCCCTGACGCATGCTTCTCCTGAAATATGAGTATTCTCCTGGTTATCAAGAATGCATGATGAATTGATTGTTCTTTGTAGAGGGGTGGGATTTCTGACAAGACCTCAATAGTATGAGTTCAGGTTGCTGCATTTTGGAGTTAGTAGAAAAGATCTATTTTTTGAAATTATTTTTTATAAAGTAGTGAGCATGACACCTGAACGCAAAGAGATTTCTTAGTAGTGGTTATTATTATCAAACCTCCCCCCACCCACCAACAAAGTTTCTTGGACCAAAATTCATACTATATGAAGTCAGGTTCAGAAACACCAGTATCGGAGGTAGTCCTGATGTTTTCTTATTTTAGCTGTAGAGGAAGGATAACGGATATCTTGCCTAGAATATGCAAACTATTTTGTAAAATATAAGTATCATGCGCACTTTTGTTCATTTTGCATTTAGATTCCTATGTGCTTCATATAAGGAGACTTTTGAAGTTGAATTTTTGCCTATTCGGCCAATATTCCCAATTCTTGATTTTACTAATAATTCTTTCATTGTTTATATGCAGGACCTGCCACGAACATTTCCTGGTCACCCATGGCTGGATACTTCTGAGGGCCATGCTGCTCTCCGGCGTGTTCTTATTGGGTATTCCTTCCGTGATTCTGATGTTGGCTACTGTCAGGTTGGTTCCTAATGAGTTTAACAATGGGTAAATAGAAAATGTTAGATTATTGTGGAAATCTCAGAATAGAGGATAGAATTGCTGATTTCTTGTGCCTAATTTCTTTTGCAAGATGCGACCTAAAATTTTATCATGATTACTTCCTCCAGAGCCTGATGAATTGTAGGCGAAGTTTTCACACATTGATAATTAGGCTTCATTCACTCTCATGTATCCCAATCTTGTTGCACTTTCAAGAAGACATTTTATTCCAATAGTTGCAATTGTTTAGAGTATATAGAGGTCTCAGATGCATTGTTTGTGCACTTTGTCTTTTCTTCCTAACTTGCTACATGTTTAATTTTCTCAATATCTCATAATTTAATATCTATTCCTGTTTTTCTTGATAATTTTCAATCTTAACCAAGAAACTGCTCATTTATAATTTCATTAAGTCATATTTCTTTATGAATATTATGTCCTTTTCAGTCATTACATTACTTTATCTGAATCTAGATCTTTCTCGTTAATACTCTGATAAATGTGAATTAAAATTTTTACTATCATGCAAACAGTTCCACTGTTTTTACTCTCTTACAGATTACTGATGGAACTCGGATTCAATCAAACAGTAATGACGAAAAGAACAGCGCAAAAGAGAATGAAGTGGACTGAATAGGACTGATAGTTTATTCACTATGACATAAAGAGAAAAGTACCAACTGATATTATAAGGTGCAGCGTCCCTCCAGCCCAATGCTCTCCTTAGAGGCACGAATACAATTTGAATACCCAGGAAAAGATGCCCCTTCTATTCCCTCACAGTCCTATTTAAAGATAACTAGCTTTGTAACAAACTGACCCTCCCACGATAGTAACAAACTGACCCTCCCATGATAGGCACAAATGATTACATGGGATATTGTTATAACAAACTAACATCTCGTAATCTTATTGAAAGCATTTAAAATT
>JAOSBL010000004.1:19032063-19044249 GCA_027568915.1 Erythroxylum roraimae | reverse complement strand
TGCTTATGCTATGTTTCTAGTGTTACAAAATATTTGTACTGACTTTTGACTGAGTGAGTGCTCTAGCACGCCACCTCCGCGGGTCACGGACTCAGATATCACTCTCGATGTCGGGTTCGGGTCTTGCGGGAGTGGGGTGCTACATTTATAATGTAATAAAATATGAATGAACATAATATTAGAAAATTATTATTTAAGAGAGATATATAGAAAGATTTATAATGTAATATAATCAAATATTGTTTTAAGAAAATCATAATATAACATAATAAAATGGTGTTTATTATTTTACATTATATCCTAAACTTTTAAAATGAAGATAATTTATTTTTATTATTTAAAATAGAATAAGATATAATGGGTTCCTATAAGGCCAATATATGATAGCTCAAACTTTACAAAATAAGTTTGTTATATATATATATATATTAGCAAGTTAATAATTTGAATAACAAAGAAATGGATTTCTAATTAAACAGTATATATAATAATTAAAAATAAGTTTCTAGTTGAATTATAAACTAATTGAATCAAACAATATATAGTTAGAGATAAGTTTCTACTTAAATTGACATGCTTAGCGTAATAAGAATTAAAAATAAGTTTATAATTTAAAATTCAATTTGATTAGTTCCATAATAATTAAAAATGTGTTTCTAATTAAAATGAAATAATTATGAATTGGATATGTCTTGTCCATTTAGCACTAAAATTGTGATTTTAAGTAAATTATAATAATCATAGTTTCATTTTGAGCATGAGTTCATTTACGCATTTATGATTTCTGAATTTTTATGAGTGGTTTCTAATCTTGAAAACATTTTTTCAACAAAGTGCTAACTATAAAGATGTCACCCAGATTTATACAAACTCCAACACATATGAGATGAATCATCATTATTTTAGTGCATTTACTCCAACTGTGATTAACATCTTCATACAAGAGATGTATTTTGGAGGTTGTCTAGATTTTATAGAAGCTGAAGTGAAGTACATGGCTTTACTCTCAACTTTGTCACAACCAGAAAGTGAACTATTAAGCATGCTCTAAAACTTAGAATGGCCTGCTGTGAAATCACATAAATGGTTCGTGATAAACTTTATGAGAGAAGTTCGAAGAAAATAATTGATTTGGACTTTATAGCTGAATGAACTTCCAATTGAAATTATTAGAACAATAGTATATCGAGTTTCTAAGATTTTATCACATGAATCCATTGACTCTATTCCATGTAGAGTTCATTATTATGTAATGAACCATATAAATGATGTTCATTAATGTATGTCAAGTTTGATATTATTCAACTTTAGCATAATATATGTTACATGAACCTTTAAGTTTGAAACAGTCTTCTTGAGTATAATAATTGGTATTTAATTTTCATATGAACGATTATTAAGGATATGCATACTCTTTCAATTTCATAAACAATTGAAATTTGATTCTTTAATCAATGTATGTATGACATGACAATAATGTGTAAGTATATTATTTCTTGTTGTACATCAAGGAATATAATTGTTGAACTCAACAAGAGTGAGAAATTACATAGTGAATTTATGAAATTTGGATGACGAAAATCCAATATGTACTCAAAGAGTAAAAGGCTCTCAAACCATTAACCATAATCATGGATGTTTTAGGGGAAGGCAATATGGTCCATCATAAAAAGGACCATGATGCTTATGAAATATGAAAGAAAAAGAACTTCATTAGATCACATTACATTATTGAGTAGTATGGATAATGATATCATACATTATTTTCATAGATATGAAACTACTAAGGACATGTGATTTGCTTTAGATACACATTTTGGAGGCACCTCAAAGACCAAGTGAGGTCACTTACTACCAAGTTTAACATATATAAGAAACAATCAGATCATTCAATACAAAACCATTTGATGCATATGTCAAATATGTCAAATACACATTTTGGAGGCACCTCAAAGACCAAGTGAGGTTACTTACTATCAAGTTTAACATATATAAGAAACAATCAGATCATTCAATACAAAACCATTTGATGCATATGTCAAATTTGATGTTGGTTATGAATTATCGAATGAACAACAAGTATAAGTTGTAATATGTTCATTACCTCAAAGTTATGAGCATATGAAGATGCATCTAACTTACAGTGAGAGTATTAAGACAATTGAAGATGCTACAAGACATCTCATACTAGAAGAAGAACATCTTGAAGCCCCCAAGATGTTCTCCAAGGTATATGTAGTTGTTTCTAGCTCACTTGAGTCGTGAATTGAAAGTGTAACCATCATAGTGGATCTAAATGGAAAAAGGGTAAGAAAACTTCCCATTTTACTCATGAATCAAAGAAGGCAAAGTGGAACCAATATGGAAAAAGAAAATATCCTTTTAGGAAGTAGAACATGAAAAGAGTTAAGTGCCTTAATTGTGACAATAAAGGTTACTTTGCTAGTGATTATAGCAAGCCCAATAAGGTATAATCTTACTATAAAGAAATTTGTTATGTGAATATCACTTGTTTTGTTTTTCTAACTGAACTACATCCTTTGTAGATTGCAGATTCAAGAGCAACCAACTATGTAGGAAGGATAGATATACCTTTGTGGAATTTTAAAAGTCGCGTATGGAAGGCGATGGATTTATATAGGAGATAACTCATGATTTTCTTTATAAGGTATCGGACCATGTAAATTAGACATGCGTGAAAGTTGATCCCTAATCCTATATAAAGTATTGTTTGCTTTGAAGATTTGATGGAATCTGATCTTTATTTTGGTTTTAATAAGTCTTGGTTTGATGTAAATTTCCATAACGATGGTATGGATTTATATCTTGGACATATTTTTTATGGTACTAGTTTTATGCTAGACAGTTTTATTGTTCTCAATGTTGTTTATTCAAATAGTATTATATTTTTTCCTTGTTTACATCGTTTAGTAATTTTAATAATGATGCAACTTTTTGGCACACTAGACTTGTCATATTGGTCAAATTCGAATAATTCGATTAGCTAAATAAAGCCTTTTAGCTAAATAAGGCCTTTTAGGTTGGATTCAGAAGGGGGATGTCTATTTTATAAGAGAAACTCAACAGAATTTTTCCTAGGCTCCTCGTAAAACATGACATCGTTGTTTTCAAATAGAAAATAGAGTTCCTTAGTATTAAGTTATGATTTTATTCTCAAGGCATCTAAAATTGGTTTAGGTTTTAAATCCTAATGGTTATTTCTAGTTTTCTTTTTATAGATCAATCAGGAGCAGAACCCTCTACTTCGAGACACTGGGTTCGACATGAAAGAGCGCATTCTACCTGTAAGTTAATATTCATAGTTATGAACATGCATTAGAATTCATTCTCATATTCATCATGGAAATCACTATCATATCATATGCACTCATGATACTTATACATATGGATTGATATATGTATACATATTTTTGTTGTGCAATAATGTGCTTGTCTTGATATGTGATGACATGGAGGATTGTTGTGGTATGAGCTACTTGGTGAGCGTTACCAGACTATGCGCACAATAAGTCAATTAGTTAAGTATAGATTTAGGGTAGTATTTGATCCATTGGTGGATCCATTGATTAAGATACGAGACGGTTGGGGCAGTTTGTCGAGCTTGCTCTCGGACGCCAACCAATATTGATACATAATATGGTGGCATGATTGTGGTGGGTCGGTTGAGCTTGCTCTCGGACAACAATCATAGAGTAATGAAGTTGTGGCGATTTAGTTAAGTGTGGCTCTTAGACGACATTCCACTATATTTGGACCAAGTGACCCTTGTGGAATAAGAGAGGCCCTATGTCTATAGTCTATAGGTAAGAGGCATGTCATAGGGTCCTTATTAGTCCTCTACAATTATTTGTGATTTATGATTGTAATGATTATGTGACATGATATTGATATGGGAAATGCTTGCATGCTTATAAACAAAATCATTATTGTTATGAAATTGCATTTATGGATGTAATACATTATAAATATCTACATATATGTATCATTTGAAATCCTTAGGAGTGCATAACATAATCATAGTATTAATTCACTCAGCGTGGTCTAGCTCTCCTAAACTATTTTTTAGGACCTTCTTTTTAGATCTCTTCTAATAGAGTAATTCATCATTCTTCTTCCTCTCTGACAATTCGATATATGTTTGTTGGTGACCTTTGACTCTAGAGCCATAGTAGTCTTGTATATGTTGGATTTCCCTTGTATTAACTACTCAACGTTGTAGCACATTGAGTATTGTATATTATTAGAACTATTTGATTGTTATCAGTACGAGTTTGATCATTTTGAAATCTCATCTTTATTATCGATATTAGGATTTGATGACATTTTAGGCTTGCTAAAGGTCCAATAAACCTTAAGTTTATGGTTCTTTTAGCACCAGTCACGATCTAAGATTGGGTACATGACATAAACGTTGAGGGAATGGAATCTTCGGTAGATATGATAGAGGGGCTATGTAAGGAGGGTACTCATTCTTCCCTTTATCCTTCTTTTTTTTATTTCTTGATCCTTTACTGCGTGGTTTGCAGCTTGTTTCTCTTCTAGTTACTCATTTTCTTTCTCACTTCTAAGTGTGATTACCTTAAGTTGCTCCCTTAGGTTTCCTCAAGTTCTTGCCTTCCATACTTATGATTTTATCTATAATCTTGTCGAATTTCGAGTCATTGGTATTGGACTTCTCTTATTGAAATCCAGTGGACCTTGATTATTCATTTAGTTACTCATGTTGTTTTACCCAGAGAAATTTGGGTAGTTCCTCCTCTCAGGATTGTAAGTATTAGGGTAGGGGTCGTTTCCTCCTCCTTAACCAAATTGTGTTCCCATGTAATTGAGTTGCTTTGTATTATTATTTTGTATTAAGAAGCAATCAACGGTATTATAGTTATTTTGTCTACATAACTCGCATCTATGTTGAATTATTTTAATCAGAGAAGATGAAGAGGTCTTCAAGATGTTAAGTTTTCTAGTTAAATTATCGATCTTAGCCTATATTTCTGTCATTGAATCAATAGAGATGACTCTCTTTTGATAGGGGAAGGTCTGTACATCTCTTCTAACAAGTCCTCCACTTCCTTAACTTTCTTCCTCATCAGAGATCCTCTAGAAGCCACATAGATTGTACCCCTTATGGGTATATTAACTCCATTGTAGAAGTTTTGCAATAGGAATTCTCTAGGTAGGTTATGACGAGGATATCTCCTCTATAAATCCTTGTAAAGTTCCCACGCTTCATATAGTGACTTCTTGTCATTTTATTGGAAATTTGTAATCTCATTTATTAACCACATCGTCTTTGTTAGAGGGAAGTACTTGTCTTAAAATGCACGCACCAGCTACTCCCATGTCGTGATGTTTGTAAGGTTTAAGGAATGATAACATGCATCGGCTCTATCCCTTAGTGTGACGAGAAAGAGCCTTATTCTAGCGACATTTTCTGACATTCCAATATATCGAAAAGTATCATATATTTCAAGAAAATTCACTAAATGGTTGTTAAGCTCCTTATTAGCTAGCCCATGAAACTACATGTTAGTCTGCAGCATATTTAACAATGTTGGCTTGATCTTAAACGATGTCACTTGCTCCAGTGGTTGAGTGATGCCTTGAAGTGCAACGTTGAACCCTAGTCTTATGAAATCCATTAGGGTTTGATACTAGTCTCCTTGATTAAATTCTTCCACCATTGTTCTTTCGATCTCTTCTTAGCTTCTAACTCTTTAGATTTCTCGTTCTCGTATTATGATATCAACAGCTAGCTCTATCTTGCTTGAACTCCAAGTAATTCTTGTGCTCATGTAGTAACAAGGACATAGAATCGCCTTATTAAGTAAGTTTTATACCTAATAAAACTCTCATTACCTGTAAGTATACTGATTGTATCTTGTAGTATCAAAAGGTATCAATCCCACAAGGAAATAGATAAAACTAATTGAACCTAACTTTGTCTAAGGTATTAGAATATGGTTTGGGTAAAATAATGAAAGAAATTAAAACAAATAAATAAATAAATAACAATTGATTTGCCTAATTGAATTAAGGTTGATCAAAGATAAATGCTTAGGATTTATTCTTTCATTATTTTGTTCCCTTAACGATTATTGATCCAATTATGTGTCGATCCTAGATTTTCGAAGGGATTTATTACTCTCTCTCAAGACCTAATCAATGAACCCTAATTGATTAACCCTGATTGAATTCGAAATTCCAAATTTTGGAACCTCTTGATTCACAAAATTTCCTAATGTTTTCAATTAGATATGAAGTTATTTATTGGATAATCAAGTTCTCACACAAGATCTCTCTTTGAATGATCGTTGATTTGATAATTGCATGACTTATTAAATCACCAACTCTTGTTGCATAATCTAATTTGATTACTTTTGACTCACTTTCTTGATTTATTGTCAAAGTATGAAATGTACAATTATCACAACATCATAATTTTGTATTAAATCAATAAAGATCAAAGACACAAAATAACTTCGTAATAAACCATAATATAGAAATTAGAAAATCATGAATGTAATAAAAATCTGATAATTCGAGCTACACATCAAGTTTGATGAAAATAGCAAAAGGAAAGAAAGAAAAACTAAGTTTGGAGCTTAAATTGGAAAACTAGAATTCTGGACGTTCTTCTTGATATCCCTTGTTTGATTTAATTTCGTAAGATGGCGGTTATTTTTTATAGGCTTCTTAATGTTCTTAATATATGTCTTAGGGTTTTGGGGGTGTAACTAGGGTTTTCCCCCTTTGATGGGTTTCGAAAATGCCCCCAAATCCTAAAACAGAGGGAAAAAATCAAGCTTTGGAAGCCTCTGTCATAATTGGACTATGGAAATTTTGCTTTTATCACGATCATGACCTTGCCCATGCTGGTCCATGCTTGTCCTACATCTTCATTCTCCAATTATCTACTCTTCAACACTAACAAACACATCAAACACCTCAAGAAACATAAAATTAAGATTGAAAATATGCTCTAAAACACATAAACACTTAGACTATAAGTAAATACTCACATGAACACAATTCTAAGCCTATACATGCGACAATCATATAATAAACACCTATAAACACACTAAAATACCTATCAAAACATAATATAAACTATACCTATCATAGTTGTAGCTAGTATCGACAAATACAGATCAATCCCATGAGGACTATGAGAACTAGTAGTTCCGTTATCCTATTATCTAGTGTACGAAATCGGTTTTTATTTTTAATGTAAAATAAAATAAAGTAAAGAAAGTAAAATAAATGGGCAACAAGATTGGGTAAGAGAATTAAGGAAGAACTTAGTAAACTATGAGAAAATTAGTATCTAGGTTTCGAATCCCCTTAAAACTCTTAAAAGATTGATCTTTTATTATGCAATTTTTTTATTGATTTATTGGACTATAAAGATTCCTGTGGTATGCTAATAGCTGACCTTGAGTCTAATAGCAACTAATCTAAAGGTTTTCAACCAAATTACTCAGGTTAAATTTTATGGGATTACTTTACCAATTTGTGAATTCCTCTATTAGGTTTGACCTTAATCCGAAAGATTTATGTCATCCTATCTCTAGGGTTGTAATTAACTCCTTCCAATTTACTGTATATCTATTCATAAATAGGATTTCTCAATCTCTATATATGAAATCAGGTTATGATATAATATTTTGGATCTATTAGAACATAAATAAAACACATAATCAGCACACAATATGTCAATCAAATCACTTGCATTAATAAAAGAATCAAAACATTATTAAAGTACAAACATCGGGTTCATCTAGCCTAAACAATAACAAGACGTTTAGCTACATACGATAGAACACGAAATCAAACATAAACTGAAAGAAAAACAAATAGAAAATAGAGGGTTCATAATTCTAAATCTCCCTTTTAATCTATTGAATGTTCTTGCAAGGTAGAGGCTTGAGCTTGTGTTATGTTGGATCTTTCAATGATTTCTTCATGTTTTCCCCATTCCTAGATCAATATTGTCACTTTTGGACATTCCCCACATCTAGAATCGTCTCCAAAAAGCTGCTCACTTTATTTGAGGTTGAACATACCTTTTTATATTGAAATTTAGGGCTTTGGGGAGGCGCACGGGCTAGTGCATGACTGTGCATAACCTAAAATCTCCAAAATTCGCAAATCTAAATGGTTTGAGAGAAGTACACAGGCTGTTGCATGCCTATGCATGCCTTTAGTGCTTCAAATCTTCATTTTATGCCATGTTTTCATTTGATTGCTTCTCCTTTAAGTCCGTGAAGGCAATTATACTATATAAACACACTTGGAGTAAACTTGGAGCAAATTAAGTACCAAATATACAAAAAAAGTATAAAATATCAAGCAAAAAAATATCAAATATGGTGTATAATTATGATCAATTCTGCATCTATCAAACAACCCCACACTTGAGCTTTTTCGTGTTCTCAAGCAAACCATAATCAAAATTATAAATCTTACAAAATCAATCCATCATCAATCTCGACCTGTCTATTCATACTATACATTATCATATCCTATTGAATCAAATTAAGATATAATTGGAATCAAATATCATAAAATTAGCTCTCTAATTCAATATTAATAATAATCACCTCAATAATCGTATTGTAATCGAAAGCATTAATGTTTACACCCTCGTTAAGATTTCAATCAATACACTCAAGTGTTTAGGGTGAAAAGTATTAAAAAAAACTCTCAATCAATGCATAGTAGAACTCCTACCATATGCTTGCAATAATATCACATCTCCACCACTTATGTATAAACTAAAATCAAAAATCAAAATTTCTTTATAACGTTATAATAAAGCTTAGGTACGGTATGGTTGGGATAATAAAAATGGTTGAATTGAAGGAAATTTAATACATAACATATTTAAAAACTTGTTTACAAATACACATACATCCTTTCATTATAACTTTATTGGTAACATAAACTTATTTATGATTTTTTACTCGTATAATAACTTTTTTTTACAATAATTGAGTATTCAGTGCCATAATTAAAGAAATAATGGACCTTTCAAGAATTTAAATCTCAACAAGTAAATAATGTAAATAATCTTCAAGGTTCAAAACAATAAAAAAGTTTTCAAAGAAAAATAGGATAAAGGTTAATGTGTGGGTTTAATTAATGAAAAATACTAAGGCTCAACTTGGTTATTCCTAAGGGAAATTTTATGGGTGTCGTAATTATTAAAGCAATAAGCTAAAGAAAGTTGTTGAATCTTCCTAAAGGATAATTTTATGGGGATTGTAATTGTCCAAGAAATAGGCTAAAGCAAGTTGTTGAATCTAAGTGCCTTCATCATGTCAATGCTTTTCAATTAACAAACATAGTCTCAATATGCATAATAAACACAAGTTCTACGATCATCCTATTATACATGATAACACTCATGAAAGAAAGAAAAAAAGCTTAAAATTTTTAAAAATTTTGCTCTTAGTCTCAAAAGCTTACGAAAAAGATGGGTATTATGTGTATAAATAATATGCAATATCATTCAACTTGATCATCTTCATGAATATTAAAAATATGACTTACAAAAGTAATTTTATTCTAACTCTCATCCTTTTGTACGCTAATTCAATCAATATTCAATGATAAACACAGTATTTATGGACAAATTTCAACCAATTCAAGATATCAGTTCATAAAGTTTAATAATCAAGATTATAATAAACTTAAAGAAATCATTAAAGATTTATTAAACCCTTCCCCACACTTAAAGTTTTACATTGTCCCCAATGTATGCAATATATAATAAGGAAAAGATTTTAGTGACACAATCTTGAATATGACGACTTTTGTCTGATTTTTTATCCATCCAATAGTAGACCACATCCTTGCAAAATATAAACAAAAAAGGGATAAAAATAACATGAAAATAACATAACATAAAATAACATGAAATAAAATCCTATATTAACACACAAAATAGAATCAAAACGAAATTAAACTAAAACTTATTCTTATTCATAGGTTGCCTCTCATACAATGCTTGTTTAAAGTTGTTAGCTCGACTTACCCTTTATGCTCATCTTCATCCTAGATCAATAATGAGTGGCTTGCTTCCACCCGTTTCTCTGTATGGGGGTTTTGTAGCTTATAAGTAAGCCACTTGTTGTAAAATAATAACAAGGACATAATTTATCAAATTAGTAAAACCAATTAACTATAATAATACTCTTTTTAATGACAAACTATTAATAAAATAAGGGATAACAAAACTCCCTGAATCATTAGTTGACTCGAATAGTTTGTCTTCGAGGTAGTGGGAACCTTTTGCACTTCAGGTCAGTACCAACGCTTCATCAATAGTTTTCTTATCTTCCTCAACCATCTCTTTCCATTCTTCTTGTTCTTCCTCTTCCTGTACCGAGGTTTATGGCTTATCTTCTTTAATTATCTCCTGCCACTTCTCTACTTCTTCTTCCTGGATGGAGACTTCTTCATTTTCTTCTTCAAGAAGCGCTTCTTGGAGTGTTCCTCCATTTATGAAGCCAACCTTTGTCTTTTCTTCACTCTTGAATTTATGTCTATTAGCTTTCATTTCAGTCAGGAGTTCCATTATTTTGTCTGTGATACTCTCTTCTTCCTCCTCCTCCCCCTCTTCTTCTTTTTTTTTCTTCTTCTAGGGGTACTTTTTGCCACTAAGGGGGATTTCCATTCCACATTCGGTAGGGTTGGTTTCAGTAGTACTGGGAAAACTCCCTTCCATCTCATCAGATATTATCTTCGCCAGCTGGTCCATCTAATTCACCAAATTTTGTATAAGAGTCTCTATTTCCTGATGCCTTATGATTGATTCTTGAATAAAATCGGTCATTATATCTTCCAGAGTTGGCTCGTTAACTGGAGGTGCTTGGTGCTGTAAATATTTAGTTGGAGTGTAATTGTTCCATATATATACATAAGAGTTGCTCTGCTCTGAATTATAGTTGTTCCCATATAATATACCTTGAGGTTTCACTCATATATATAAGTTGGTTTTTGAAAGTTATGCTTGTAGTAATTACTCCTACCAATGTCACGACGTGGACTGAATATCTGTTGAGCCTCTGAAGACATGTGAGAACACCTCTCTCTCCCACATGGTGATGTTACAGATTGCAAAAACAAATTGTAGCTTCCATAAAAGTATTGTCTACTCCACCTTTCCATTGTGAGTTATGACTATGACGATGAATTTTAAATCCTACAATAAACCACAAACACAAGATCGTATAAAGAAATTAAAAAGATAATCAACCTCATGAGCCGCACATATAATACAATATAATAAAAATAAAATAAAATAATATATAAAAATAATGACTAGACTAATTGCATTCTGGTGTTCTTAATATCAAAATCCTTGGCAACAACACCAAAAACTTGATTACTTTTTCTGAGTTAGTCAATTATGAAATAACCACAACTGCATAGTGTAGTTGTAGCTAATACCAACAAGTACGGGTCAATCCTAGGAGGACTATGAGTATTAGTAATTACCATTATCCTAATATCTAGTCTACAAAATTAGTCTTGATTTTTAATCTAAAAGAAAATAAAACTAAAGCAAGTAAAATAAATGGGCAGCGAGATTGGATAAGAGAATTAAGGAAGCACTTTGTAAACTATTGATATCAGAAAATTAGTATCTAGGTTTCGTATCCACCTAAAACCCTTAACAGATTAATCTTTTATTGATTTATTAGACCGTGGGGATTCTTATGATATGATAATAGCTGACCTTGAGTCTAATAGCAACTAATCCTAAGGTTTTCAACCGACTTACTCAAGTTAAAGTTTATATGATTGTTTTATCATTTTGTGAATCTCTCTATTAGGTTTGACCCTACTTTGGAATATTTATTTCATCCCATCTCTAGGGTTGTAATTAACTCCCTCCAATTACAATAAATCTATTCATAAACAGGATTTTGCAATCTCTATGTATGAAATTAGGTTATGATATAAAATTTTGGATCTATTAGAACATAAATAAAACACATAATCGAATCACAACATATAAATCAAATTATTTGCATTAATAAAAGAATCAAAACATTGTGAAAGTATAAACATAGGGTTTATCTGTTAAGTCAAAATTGACTTTACGTTTTAAAAGATTTTGATGACGAACAAAAAGCAGAAGAAAGCTTTGTACAAAAA
>JAOSBL010000004.1:18946872-18957585 GCA_027568915.1 Erythroxylum roraimae | reverse complement strand
CCGTATGCGTATGTATAAATAGTACGTACACATGAATAGTACTATATACTTGAATTGCAATAACTGCACAGTTTAATGCAAAAATAAATGCGTGAACAATTGTCACCTTTTGTGGTTATCACCAACTTTCATTGTGCTCACTCGAACTTCAAACAGATTACGCCAAAAAATTCATCGTAATTTTCTCACCTCGCTGCTTCCATTCTCTTGTTAGGATGTCTGCAAGACTATTATTAGAGGATTTTATATAATTAATATGAAATGTATACTGATTTAATTCAAGCTGCCATCTAATCAACCTGCCTTGATTATGATTGGCTTTAATATTGTATTTTGTAAATCCAAATAAATACTTTGAATCAGTTTGTACTTGAAATTCAATAGGCAATAAATCAACTCTCCATTTTTGTAGAGTTTTGATGCATGCAAGTGTTTCCTTTTCATGAATTGGATGGTTACTTTCAATAGGACTAAAAGTGCCATTGATATATTTACATAAAAAATGTTTCCTTGAATTGGGTGGTTGTGCCAAAAGGCAGCCTGCCCATGTATCTATACTTGCATCAATTTGTATAATCAATTTATCTTTAGCATTATAATTATATAATGTTGGTAGTTTTTTACAAAGATTTTTTAATGGTTTAATAGCTCGGGTATCTTCTTCAGTCCATGACCATTGATGTTTTATACTACATTTAAGTTGTAATTATTTTCGTGCTTTGGCTAAATCTTTTAAGAATCCTTGATCGGATATATAGTTTAATAATCCTAAATTTTTTTAATTTCTTTAACATTTTTAATATATCAAGAAATTGATGTAATTTTTCAAGGAATTATGTTGTAATTTTAGAAATCCATTAGAAAATTCTATTCCTAAATATTCAATATTTGTTTGAGCTAATTTTATTTTCTTCTTACTTAAAATTAATCCCTTTTTCTGAAATTTTATTAATACCTGTTTAACTTTTTGTAAATGATCTTCTTTAGTTTTTTTTTTGAAAAGATAATTGTATCATCGATATATGCTAAAGAAAATTCTTCTAAACCTTCTAAATTGTTATCCATAAATCTTTGATAAATTCTAGGGGCTTGTTTTAATCCGAATGATAATACATTTCATTGATAGTGTTTCTGTGGGCGGACATGTAAATGCAGTTCAGGTAATCGTAATTGCCAGTATCCAGATTTTGCATATAAAGTAGTAAACCAATTACGTCCTTTTAATTTATTAAGAATATAATCTTTTCGAGGTGATTTATAGGCATCTCCTATTATTGCGTTATTTAATTCTTGTAATTAATTACTATTCTTCGCTTTCCTCTTTTTTGTTTAGAGTGATTGTTGGCATAAAATGCTGGGGCTGAATGTTTGCTTGTACTTGGTGAGATTAATTGTTTTTCTAATAATTCAGAACATTCAGTAATAAATTCTTGTATATCTTGTTGAGTATATGGTATATTATTTTTAATATTTATTTCTTTTAAAGGGCCTTTTAATTTGATTTCAATTAATTGATTATTAGTATTTTTTAAAGGATTAAGTGGATTTTCGCTACATACTTCGTTAATTAATGTCTCAATTTCAGTTTGTAAGGTAAGATTATTTTGAAGAAAAAATTGTAATTGATCAAGTTTTTCGGTTATAAGTTTTAGCTTTTGATAATAACTTGTATGATAAATAGAAATTTTCAGAATAATATATTTTTGATTTAAGGAATTGATTATTGGGGTTTGTAATGTTATATAATGTAAATATTGACAGAATGAATTATATAATTTCAGAAAGTTATTTCCTAAGATTAGGGGTAATCCGGATTCTTGTTGATATATTGATAGTACTGTAAACGTATAATTTTCTATAATAATATTGTTATAGTAACTTACATACCAAATATATTTTATACTGCCATCTACTATTCTAATTTGTGACGGTTTGTTTAACTTTTTCCAATTAGTTAATAAGGTTTTAGTAGCTATGCAAATAGTAGCTCCTGTATTTATATATGCATTAACTTTTTTATTCTGAATAATCACTTGAATAAATGTTGTATTCAGATTCGTTTGTTGATTATGAACTTTGAAATTCATATTGGTATAATGAAGAAATTGTTGAATCTGTTAAGTATTCTGATTCTATAGGTTCTATTTTATATTTTAATGCTGAATTTAAAATATTGATTTTTTCTTTAAATTTATTTTGGTTTCTTTTTGGACAATTATTTGCATAATGACCTTCTTCTTTACATAATCAACATCTACATTGTTTTATTTTATTTTATTTTGGAGACAATAATTCCTTTTTGGTTTGTATTTTCGATAAGCCTGTTTTCTAAAAGACTTTCTATAAGGCTTGAAAGGAGATCTATATATTTTTTGGGATATCGTTTTCATCTATAATTTTTAAATTTAGGGTGTTTTGAATGTTTCTTTTGTTTTTGTTTATAAGTAGCAAAATCACATCCATATTATAGTGGTACTTCAGAACATTTAGAACAACATCATTGCGTTTCTTTATGTCGTAATATTTTATGTAATTTTGCTTCTAAAAATTTTGTTGGATAATACTTCTTTAGTAATAGAAATAGTTCTTCCTAAGTTAGAGGCAACTAAATTAGCATTTTGTTTAATTAAAAATATTTCTTCTACAGTTCTATTTATTGGATAAGGTAATTTTTGAATAAATATTTGGATATACATTTCTTATTCAGTACAAGTTAATTTATAATAATATTTTTTAAATTCACAAATATATTCTTCTAGATAACAGATATTACATATACGTATATTATTTAAATGCCAGAGGGCATTTTTTCTTTCTTCATTTTCTATTTCTTATTTATAGGATGTTATATCTTTTCTGATAAATTTTTTATAAATTTCATTAGTGACTGCTTGAAATGCTTTTATGGGTTCAAGTGCATTAAGAAATTCAGTAGTGTTCAACATTATGAATAAGTACTTACTTGCTAATCTTAAATAAGTAACTTAAACAGAATGCTAGTGATATAATTAATATGAATGTTGGTATAAATGTGTAATTTATACCTTGTTTTTCTCAAAATTAAGCTTTAAAATAATGTTTGATATAACTCATTATTGATGCATATTCCCACTCCCACATAAGTTAATATGTGCATATAGAGAGTAATGAAATGTCATAAAATAAAAAAGATTTTGATATGCCAATAAATAGTTTAGACACTCTTATTATAAAACATATGGGATTAGGAACGCATTGCTAAATCTCAAATAGATCAAATCAAGATAATAATCTTAATTACTAATTAAGATTATTGGCAAGTACTTTTTATTTTTGATGTACCAAATTAATCTTTTAACTTTATATAAAATAACCCAATTTTATATCACATAATTAACTTATTAGAACTTATGTTTGTTTTGAATCTAAAATACCATTGGATTCACTTAAATTATTATAATAGCTGCAAAACAAAATTTGATATTAATGTTACTTGCTTAGTACTTAAATTATTAGGTAAAAAGGACAAATTAATTACATTTAAATATAAATTAAATATTAGCATTTCATAGTCTTTTAAAATAAACTCTAACATTTTTAAAATGTTCAAATTGAATCTTCTGTAAACAAAAAAGCACATAACTTTGTCAGCCTTCTTTATATTATATTTTTTTAATAAACTTATAAACTCCACAATGTCACGTGTCTGTCGCTTTACTTTGTTAAGCCCGTTTAACTTAAAAGGAACCATTAAATATAAATTATTTTAAACAAATGTTATTAATTTTAATTACACTAAATAAAATTAATTAGGCTAACATTATCTAACTAATATAATTAATCAAATCCTAATTTGCTGAATCTTAAAATAATCCTCAATTTGTTTTAACCTTCATACAAGCATCTCCATCTTCATTGTCTTCCTTCTATTTGACACCACATTGTGTCCCTCTTCTTGATACTTTTAGTTCTCGAATTTAGGACTCTACTCATCTCCCTATTATAATCGTTAGATGTCCTAAAATTCAAGAATGACCTTCTTGTATTCATTAGTGAATTTATCAATCAGTAACCCAATATTAAGCATAAAGAAAGACCTTAAAGTTGTGAACCAAATGTGAGGCTCTGGTATGACATTGAAGAAGCACTTAATTTTTGTGAAATGAGGTGGGTTAGCTAACGACAAGAACAATCATTGTTTTGTTACTGTAGTTGGAGTTCATATCTCCAGTCCATAATCGATCATCAGCCATTGTGTCACCAGAGGTGCCATAGCTAAGAAGTATGTGGTGAGCTGGGGAGTAAATAGATTGAAGTTGGTGAAAAAGGAAAATACAAGAAAATAACATAAGAATATCCATAAAGACGACCAATATTTAGGAGATGGAGGAAGATATGGAGTGCGATAATTGAAACTCTGAAGTCCTAGCCTTGGTGGAAGACCTCTTCTTGCTTGGATTCTACCTAGCAGCCTGTAATTTTCTCAGTTGTGTCCAAGAGGAGGAGCTAAGCGTGTAGTATATTTAACAAAACACAATTGCTTAGCACTTAGCAGGTTGGATCCACTCAAGTTATAATAAAAAACTATTTTTGGAGTAACCTCAACCTGCATGGCTAAGTGGCCTTTTTATCCTATAAAGCGTACACGAGGATTTCTCGTTTTCTCTCCCCTCTCAGTCGCTTGCTTTTCGCTATCAAAAACCATTTTCTTTTCAGGGAAAGTTGATACCTTTCCTCAAAATTTTGCCTTTTGCTTCACGGGTCACGTCTTTTGTGCTTATATAAGTGGGTTCCTATTGAGTTTCTTGTTTAAGCTTATTCCCTTGTTTTCATGTTCCTGGAGAAACATTTCAACTCGTTTGCCTTAATTCGGTCGGTTTTTCAGTTCAAGCTTCCAACTTTACCAATGTTCAAGTGTTTCTTTCAAGCAATGAATGTACATGACTTTAATTTTCTTGAGAGCCGTGTTGTTTCATGTTTTGCAATCAACTATTCTCTTTCTATATCATTTTCCTCTTCAGACTTGCAGTGGGACTGATGGCTTGAGTCACCTCAAATGTTGGTTTGTGAAAATTGCGCTTATATAAGCAGGAGTTTGCGTAGACCCCAATTGGTTTTTGTTCTCTGTTAACACCCACTCTCTTTGTTATCTTTTCCTGTTCCGTCATCTTGTTTGATGATTATACTGAAGATGCTTATTCATTTATACTAATTCACTGATGATCATGTCATGTACAGAAGTACATATGTTTTCACTTTTTATCACGATTTAGCAATGTCAGATGTTATGTTTATACTTGGTTATACTGAAGTTACTAACTTAACCAAAATGTAGGACACTGAATCCCTTGAAACGCATTCCGAGTTCATAATTCGGTGAATTTGGAGTTCACGTTTCTATACTGAGCGCATGCCTGGAAACCAGTACAACGGTGGCTCCACTCATTACCCAAGTCGACTTGAAAGGCTCTTGCGAGAAAGGGAGCTAAGGAGAAATAGCAAGGCTCTGTATTTCAGTGAGGTGACTGATAATCATACAGGGGTTGAACCTTGTGAAGATGGCTTCAGGTTGAGAGATAATGACCACTCTAACAACAATACCCATACTGAACAAAACTTGGAGTGTGCCGCTGCAGGAAAAAAGAGTGCAGAATTATGTGAAAAGCAGGACAGGAGGCCTTTGGGGCAAAGGCTATTAGTTGTTGCTAATAGACTGCCTGTCTCTGCAGTTAGAAGAGGCGAAGATTCATGGTCTTTAGAGATAAGTGCTGGCGGCTTAGTCAGCGCTCTTCTAGGTAACTCCTTCAGATCTTATATTGTGTAATTTTCATTCTTTGCTTAACAAAAGGTTGGTTCTTGAACTTAGAGATGCAGAATATGACCCTTTCAGGTTTGGAAAAGGAAAAAACTGTTCAAGTTGTTGACCCTGCATATTATCATCGAGGCTTAGTCGATTCGAGTTACTGATTTTTAGTATCAGTTTGTTATTTATAGTTAATAGGAATTTGTGTCTTTGTGCTTTGCTCTGTTATAAAACATTTTTTTTGAGTACAAATCTTAATAACATTTGGTCTGACATTATCAAAGGTGTTAAAGAGTTTGAGGCAAGATGGATAGGCTGGGCTGGAGTAAATGTGCCAGATGAGGTTGGCCGGAAGGCATTGACTAAAGCTTTGGCTGAGAAGGCAAGTTCTGCATCCTGATATATCTGGACACGTTTGATTTATTTCTTTGATATGCTTGCAAAATCTTCTTTTCAATTAATGCCATTTTATTTTATTTTAAGGAAACTTTATTTACTGGAGTAAATGTTATGTTTCTAACGGCACTCCCCCGATTATTCTAGAGATGCATACCCGTATTTCTAGATGAAGAGATTGTTCATCAATATTATAATGGCTACTGCAACAACATATTGTGGCCTCTTTTGCATTACCTTGGGCTTCCACAAGAAGATCGCTTAGCCACAACCAGAAGTTTTCAATCTCAGTTTGCTGCGTATAAGAAGGCTAACCAGATGTTTGCCGATGTTGTGAACAAGCACTATGAAGACGGTGATGTTGTTTGGTGCCATGATTATCATCTAATGTTCCTGCCAAAATGCCTAAAAGAGTACAACATCAAAATGAAAGTAGGTTGGTTTCTCCATACACCATTTCCTTCTTCTGAAATCCACAGAACACTTCCATCCCGGTCTGAGCTACTACGTTCAGTTCTTGCGGCAGATCTGGTTGGGTAAGCTTCAGTTGTTTGCTACATTTTTTACATTGTATGGCAAGTCACTTGCAACTTTACTGTTTTGGCCAGTCCTTACTAAAAGCAATAGATAATTTTTAACTTGCCATCCTTGTACTGTTGTGTATATTTACCAGGAAAAGAACTTATGTTTTCACTATATATGTCATAATTGGGATTTTCTACTGATCTTTGATAATTCTTATTATTAAGAGACACTCACATTTGACTTGGACATGGGCAGTCAAGGAACAATCTAACCATAGCCTATATAGAGGGGGGTTTTCATCTCTATGCAAATTTTCCTATCATAATTTGACACCATAGCAAAATTATGTCATTTTTGTGTACATAAATCAAATTTAATTAGTCCTCAAGGTTTTGTCAGAAATGGCAAACTATGGATTTTACTTAATCTTGTGGATTGAATTGCTTTAATTTTATTTGGCAGTTTTTGCAATTAAATTCCACTTTGAAATCTTGTTCAACATAAAGGATAGTGTTATCTAAAATTATCTTTTCAACTGAATTCATTGTAAAATTGTTTTGCATCCTTTAAATCTTTCTTGCCCGTATTTCATTGTTAGAGAAACATTTTTTATATCCATAACTTGAATCTTTCCTTTACATGCAACTCTCTGATAATTTCTAATTGTGTTTTTCTAGATTCCATACGTATGACTATGCAAGACACTTTGTCAGTGCTTGTACCCGGATTCTTGGCCTTGAGGGAACACCTGAAGGAGTTGAGGAACATGGAAGGTTGACACGAGTTGCTGCAGTATGTTTCAATAAACTTTTCATATGACTATTTTGTCTTTCTATATGAATTGTGTTGGTGTTGCATGAAGCATGCCAACGTTTATACATGTTACATTAGGATTACTAAACACCTTGCCATTATTGTATTGAATATACTTGATTAACTTTTGTTATATTAGTTTCCTATAGGGATTGACTCAGATCGATTCATGAGGGCACTTGAGCTCCCTCAAGTGCAAGAACACGTCAAAGAGTTGAAGGAACGATTTGCTGGAAGAAAGGTAATGTTCTTCATTTAGGAAGGACAAGTATCTTGCAGATTTACGAGGGCTTGAGCTAAATGCATTATTTATTATTGAAAGAACAATTGTTGGTGTTTGTTGTTGATTTATTTATGAAGTTTAATTCAAGCGGGATGTAAAATGAAAAAAAATTGAAGGAAACTACGAAGAAAGTACAAAAGAAGATTATAGTATATTGTTAAAAAGCCAAACTATGGTCAATAGTTGACTTCTAACCAATTGAGTGATTCTTGTTGAATTGATTCTAGTCCAATTGTGAATTATGAGGATAATTACTTTATGAATAAAAAGGATTTTGTAGTAGCACATACTAAACTTGATCATATAATGGAAATGCCCTAATGCATGATTAAATTTTAAGTTGTCTTGTATGAGCAATTTCGCTGCTTAACTATTAATAATGGTGTTTTGCATCTTTGTTTCTTTAAAGACTGAGTAAGTATTTGCAAAATTTAACTGATAACTTATTTTTTATTTTCTTGAATAAAAAAGAAGTTTACAGTCCAATATATAAACAGTGCAAAGAGTCCAAATATGATGAGAATATAATCTTAGATTTATTCTTATTAAATCTAACGATCTTATTGGATAAACTTTGTTAAAATAACCCTTATCCAAATAAAGAAATCCTAACTACCTAAATAATAACAACTAAATTGATTTTACCAACAAACTAGGAACAAATATAATCTAGATAATCAACACTCCCCTAGAAGCTGAGTTGTAGATATTTATCATGCCTAGCTTGGATTTTAGATTCTAAAAAAATATCTATTTGAAGTTCACTTGGTGGGTATGCCAGCTTTAATGTTCATTATTCAATTTTCTCTTTGATAAAATGTCAATCTATCTCTATATCTTTAGTTCTATCATAATGGACCTGATTATTTGCAATATTCATAGCGGCTTGACTATAACTGTTACAAATACTTGATGATTTGTATTTACCATACACCTCTATTTATATACATTTTGTGTGCCTATTTATATACATGTTGTGTGCCTAAAGATGGTAGCAGGATGATATCAATCCCTATAATCAAGCTACAATCCCTACAGTATCGTACATTAATTCATAATCTGTAACAATAACACTCCCTCTCAAGCTGTAGTATAAATTTTGATCATGTCTAGCTTGTTACACAAATATTCAACTGAAGTCCCATTTAGAGCTTTTGTAAAAAGATCCCCTAGTTGTTCTCCTGTCTTCACATATTTTGTAGATACCAGATTTTGTTGCATCTTTTCACAAACAAAGCGACAATCGATTTCAGTATGCTTAGTTCGTTCATAAAATATAGGATTAGAGGCCATATGAAAAGTAACTTGGTTATCACACCTTAATTTTGCTGGCATATCAACTCTAAGCCCAATTTTTGTTAGATATATCCACATTATTTCGCATATAAATTGTGACATAGCTCTGTATTCTGATTTTGCACTTGAGCGAGATACACCATTATGTTTCTTACTTTTTTATGAAACCAAATTTCCCCAACAAAGACACAATAGCGTGTAGTAGATTTTCGATCAATCTTGGACCTTGCTTAACTTGCACTTGAGAAACATTCTATATGAGTGTGACCAGGATTTCTATAGAGTATACCTTGTCCAAGCGCTGCCTTAGAGTAACACAAGATTTGCTCCAAAGTGGTCCAGTGATGAACTCTGGGTAATGACATAAATTGACTCATAATGCTAACTGAGTAAGCAACGTTAGGACGAGTTACTGTAAGGTAATTTAGTTTCCCAACTAGTCTTCTATACTTCTCAAGGTTTTCAAACAAATCTCCATTATTTATGAGTTGCACATTAGCTGACATAGGAGCACTACATGGTTTAGCCCTAAATTTCCCTATTTCATACAACAAGTCAAGCACATTTTTCTTTGAGATAAGAAGATGCCACTCTTATTCCTTGTTACCTCAACTCTCAAGATGTATTTTAAAACTCCCAAATCCTTTGTCTAAAAATGGCTATGAAGAAATGTTTTCAGGGATGAGATTCCCATGATATCATTGCCAATGATAACAATACCATCTACATACACAACAAGAATAATAATGCCAGACGTAGATTGCTTGTAGAAGATAGAATGATCGGACTTGCTCTTGTTCATTCCAAACTGTTCAAAGGCTTGATTGAATTTTTCAAACCAAGCATGAGGACTGTGTTTCAAACCATATAGAGATCTTCAAAGGTGGCACATTTTCCCTTACTCCCTCTGAGCAACAAGATGGTTGCTCCATGTAAACTTTCTCTTGTACGTCTCCATGTAGGAACACTTTTCTTTTTATATGTCCAATAGATGCAAAGGCCAAGCATGAGTAGCTGCCATAGAAACAAATAAACTAATAGATGTCAGCTTAGTTATAGGAGAAAAGGTATTAAAGTAGCACGCCATAAGTCTAAGCATATTCTTTGGCAACAAGATGAGCTTTAAGTCAAGCTATTGAGCTATCAGGATTAACTTTAACAACAAATATCCATTTACATCTAATAGCCTTTTTTCTTGCAAGTAAATTCACTAAATTCCATGTACCAAGAGAGCAATTATAATGTCAAGATCGGTGTCCAAGAGATTTGATGCCAAAGAAGAAATTGGTGTCAAATGTTTATCAAGAACATCTCCATGTCTAGAGTAGATATGATGAATAGGTGGAGGTGGTGATCTCGGAATAGTATGTGTAGAAGTAACATTTGGGACTATTGAGTAATTTGGTATACTAATAAATTATCACTCTCCTTGACTATTAAAAGTGGTTGAAGGAGTAGGAAGGTAGGGAAGATGTTCTATAAATGTAACATGAATAGATGCAAGGTATTTATTACTTGGACAACAACATCGATGCTCTTTTTTGTTGACAGATATAGAATGTATACAGATATGGAATGTATATAATTAGGATTCTACCGTTATTATTCTTCCTAATTA
>JAOSBL010000004.1:18933707-18944967 GCA_027568915.1 Erythroxylum roraimae | reverse complement strand
ATCTTTGAACTCATTATTCTTTGTGAGCACTAACATTTATTGAGAAGGTTCCAATTTCTCCCTTTAATTCCTGCTCTTTTCAAGGCTATTATTCTAAGCTACATTATCATCTTTGTATCTTGGTATCTTCCATCAACATTTTGATTTCTTGTTATCCTTTTATTTGAATTCTTTGTTAGAATATAAGGGTAATGATAATAGAATTCTTAGCATTATTCATCTAGTAAACTGTCTTATGCTGAATGATATATATATATATATATTGATATATTGTTTATTATGCAGATCAAAAACTTACGAGCCAGGTTCATGAAATTGTTGGGCGCATTAATGGAAGATTTGGAACATGGGCAACTGTCCCTATACATCATCTGGTCTTTATCATCTTAACTTAAATTTGGTCATTTGCCTTTCATAGACAATTATCTTCTTGACCATAAAACTTTAAGGTGTCTTGCAATTTATAAGGAATTGTAGTTTATGAACTCACATAAAAAGTTTAAATCGATATGGGAGAAATTGAAATATTTAAATAGGGTGTTCAATGTAAATAACAATAGAAGATTGATGAATTGATGCATATTTATATTATATTTAAAATAGATAAATAAACAAGTGTGAAAAATATGGGTCTTCCTTAAAATATTTATAATTTGTATGCAAAATCTAAATATATTAAGGGAGATTTTAGTTTTCTGTCATGTTAAATGATTTATATCTTTAGTGCTCATAATAGTGGGGATAAGGTGTGTTTATCTATCATTAATATGCAAATTTTCTTATGGATAAGTGTAATAGAATATTAATGTAACATAGTGATTTTTTGGATAAGTGGATGAGAAAGTGCATTTTGTTGTCAATCTATATTTTTAGTTTTTCATGAAGACATTCCGGACTACAGATTACATATCAAACTAACATTCATTTTTTTAAATTTATTTCTAACATCTCAAGTGATGAAGTTTTTCTCCATTAAGCGTAATATTTTCCATATCGAGTGAACCCTAAGTAGTGGTTTTCTACTGTTTCATCTATGTATCTCCTTTATTAGAATACAACATTTCAGATTTTTTTTATTGTGTTGGAATTCATTGGACATGGTTGAACTGCTATTATTTTTGTCAAGAAAGATAAGGGAGATTTAGGCTAAGAATAGATACTTGTTGGGTGTTGAAGTTCCTGAAGCATTGCAAGTTGATGGGTATGTGCAATGCTTATGAACAAATTTTTCCCTCCTGACGATAACCCCTACCCTTTTTATTGAAGTCTTTTGTAAAATGTGAGCCATAACTAAGCAGTAGGTTTATATATCATATTGCATCTAGAACTCTAATAATCTAACAAAGATTCCTGGCGTCAACATAATCAAAACATTTTATGCAACTGACAAGAACTAAGGGAATTGACTTTTCTATTGAGAAACTTTAGTAAAGAAACTTGAAGTTGTTCGAGTCTCTGGACATATTTTCTATTTTAGGAAGCTCCTCTGAAAATTGTTTAATGTGTGATCGAACTCCAATCCATTTGTTGGATTATTGTTCCTGACTTTTGTGTTGCTCTTATCATATTTATTGCGGCTTAATACCTGACCATAAGTAGATCAATCTGGTCTTCCACATAGTTCACATGTTTCAGAAAGTATCTGTCAAACCAAAATTCCATATTTTGAGCTTTTCAAAGTTCGTTAGCAATGAGAAGGGGCATCTTCTCTGTAATCCTAATTTTCCAATTCCAAAGTGAGTGAGAAATAGCAGAGAGGTCTCTTTCTAAAAATTTATACTAATTTTAGCCTGGCCATTTACTTAAATTTCTATTATCTAATTCATTCCTCATATACTTAAGCTAATTGTACTTCCTTGCAATAGTGCAGTGGTTGTTTAACATCTTGACTCTATCTTTTCCTGTAAGTACTTAGTCACACTATTCTTTTTCGCTGGATATTATGGACAAAAAAGTGTTAATGTACAAGCCATTTATGTGCTTTAATGCTCATTCTGTGTAATTCTTTGGTACTGCAGATATAACCAAGATTAGGAGTTTTATTTTGTGATTGAAACGGAGATCTTTTGATACAGTTTCTATTGAGTTATTACTCTTCCTTTATTAGTCAATGAGGCAATAGTAATTTCCTAAAGCATGTCCTTTTCCGTTACAGGATCGCTCTTTGGACTTTCCTGCATTATGTGCATTATATGCAGTTACTGGTACTATCTTCATTCGCAAAAACTTCTTAGTTAAATGACTTCTTGATTAGAAGTTTTCTTGTGATCTGTCAAGATAAATAATGCTTCTTTTACAGTTCTGTAATTTGAAAAATTGGGACAATCATTTCTGTTAAATTATGTAATTCCAAGTTAACTAAGTGGCATCTTGATGAGAAAACAAGTTAACTGGAGGAGTTACGATGTCAAACATAATATCAAAGATAGTGCTTGTACATATTTCTTACTTCAAAACGCTTAGATGTTAACTTATTATATGGAACAAAGATGCAATACCTCTTCAAAATTGTGCAGGCATAGCTAATATGTGGCACTCATATTTCTAGCTCATATTTTTCTTTCAATTGCTTATTTTTTTATTTTTTTATTTGTCTTTTTTCTTATATATTTATTTATTTACTGATTTTTATTTTTATATTTGTTTTATCTTTATTTACTTTGATTTTGATTTTGATTTTTATGTAGATATTTGTTTATGTTTTTGGTTTTTGTTTTCTTCAAACCCATTTTTTCAAAAACTCTTTTTTTTTCTATGGGTTTATTGGAAACAAGCGCTTTACTAGTTAGGAGTAAGGTTTCGTACTTCTGGATCTCCCTAAACTTTGCATCTCAACTGAATTTCTATTGGGACGTTGTTGTTGTTTTAGTGCTCATAATATGATCAAAGAAAAAAAAAACTCCTATTAGGTACTGCCACTGGCCTAAATATGTGGTTACAAGAAAAATTTTGACAGAACTAAATCGTACCCTTTATGAATAGAGTTAATAGTTTGCATAGATTATTGCATGAAGGTTTCAGAAAGCATGTCTTGTTTAATAATAGTTGGTGTTTTGCACATAATTCTCTTTTCCATATGGTCTCTACAGATGTAGCACTAGTAACTTCCTTGAGGGATGGAATGAATCTTGTCAGTTATGAGTTTGTTGCTTGCCAAGATTCAAAGAAAGGTGTTCTCATTCTCAGCGAGGTAAATATAAGTTACTGAAAATACGTGATTTTTAATCTAACTGATCCTGATGCAACACAACTACCTAGAGTCTTATCAGCCCTCTACAATGTATAAAGTATCGAAGATAGCAATCTTCAGGTCATATTATCTAATCATTCTTGTTGAATCTTGCAATCATCGGATATTTTTGCTTGACGTAAATGATGGATAATAAGCTTGGCATTTGTTTGTATGTCATTGTCAAGTGAAAATGAAATCATTAAAATATTTGTCCTCTTTACTGATATGACATAAAAATACAAGTGATCCCAAGTGCTTAAAACTTATGCTGCATAACCTCATAGACCATATAAGTTGGTTTGGTCTTGACTTTCTTTTGTGAAAAATTTAGATTGCCACCTCTTTATATCATATTTCACATATTCATATCACTTATAGTTTGCGCTGAAGTGCCATGTTCTTGTAGTTAGAGGCTAAATAAATTGGTTTTGCAATTTGTTTTATTTGGTTTGTATAATTTTTTCCTAAGATTATGAAGCAAAAGTTATGTTCTGGACTTCTAAAAACAAGATTTGCTTTCCTCCCATTTTAATATCGTCATTGTTATTTCTATCTGTTGCCCTGGTAGTACTCAGAATATTGTATATTTATAATGTTTATTATCCGAAATGTTCTTTCTTATTTTGTTTTAATTGCTCTTTTATTACCTATGTAGGAAGATTCGTGGTTCTGGATTATCTTTCACAATAATGGATCATGTTGACCTTTTGACATTTAGTTTGCTTTGTGTCCTCTATAGTTTGCTGGTGCGGCACAGTCATTGGGTGCTGGAGCAATCCTTGTGAATCCTTGGAACATTAGTGAAGTTGCTGATTCAATACGCCAGGCTTTGACTATGACAGCGGAAGTAAGAGAGAAGCGACATCAGCATAATTTTCGGCACGTCACTACCCACACAGCTCAAGAATGGGCAGAAACTTTTGTGAGGTATGATGAGTAGCTTTAATTTAAAAGGTGTACTTCTCTTTTTTTGTAAGCTTATTTTCCTTGGCATATCCATAGGAGTCTAGGTTTGTTTCCCATCCTTTGTTAAAAGATAAAGCATATAAAATATAAAATTTTAGGGCTTTTGATCTCCTCACCAACTAAGAAGCCTGAGACATGGGAAGGATAACTGATATGGTTGGCATGTTTACAGTATTTGCGGCTTTATATGAACCTTTTAAGCAGAAATATCTTCCATGCCAGTATGTTGCAAGTGGTAATTTTGTTCAGAGGAGTAATCTCGTTTCTGATGTCCAACTAATGTAGTTTACAGTAATACACTCCTATCATTTTTCATCCATGTGTAATAATAATCTGACTCACCTCTGCATTAGTTATGTTGAAGAACTTGCTGAGGTGTTTCATGAAAAAGCTGAAGAGAGTTGCAAGTTTAGTCAGGACCAGTGTTGTTCACCCTGCCTGAAATAGTTATTTGTTATGTGGATTTTTGGTTGCTGTTGCTTGATTATTTAATTTGACTTAAAGGAGCCAGATTCACTCAAGAGTTGTTTAAATTACTTTGCTTTATTAAGAGTTCTGTGACATTCCCGTATATGTATAATGCAATGAAGTGGTATATTTGGAAATAAGAACACAGTTTAAATGCTACATTTTTATAAAATTATGTTCCTTTACACATGACACAAGCCTAAATGCATCAAGCTGTACACTTGCTGATGGCTCTAGGATTCTCCATAATTTTGTAGTACTGAATTATGTTTAGAGTGGGTTCCATCTGTTTGTTTATTATTGTTATTAATGCCCTCTGCAATCTGAATTTTCATTTCACATTTTTATTACTTCACAGTGAACTGAATGACACGGTTGTTGAAGCACAATTAAGGACCAAACAAGTCCCACCTTTACTTCCAGAAGAAGATGCAGTTACACGATTTTTACAGTCTAATAATCGATTGCTTATACTGGTATGCTCTGTTTGACATGTTTAGTTGGAACCCCTTTGTGGTTGCTATTCTCCATATAAGATATTTCTAATGACATTTCTATGTTCAAAGGAACCAGGGGTTGACATGTCTAGCATGTGTGGTTTCGTTGGTTCTAAGACTGTATTTCATTATTGTTCCATGTATTTTGCTGTTTAAACTGCAGGGATTTAATGCAACATTAACCGAACCAGTGGACACACGTGGGAGAGGAGGTGATCAAATTAAAGAGATGGAACTTAAGTTGCACCCTGAGTTGAGAGAAACATTAAAAGCACTTTGCAGGGATACAAATACCACCATTGTTGTGCTCAGTGGGAGTGATAGAAGCATTTTGGATGCTGTATTTGACCTAATTCTATGGTTGATTCCTTCTAAAGCTATTATGTTTATATTGTAATCGAGCTTTTCTCATCCACAGAACTTTGGGGATTATGAAATGTGGTTGGCAGCTGAACATGGAATGTTTTTACGCAATACAATCGGAACATGGATGACAACAATGCCAGACCACTCAAATCTGGAATGGGTGGACAGTGTGAAGGTGCTGAAGTTACTTGTGTTGAGTTTGCATTTTGCAATTGCTGATCACTATCTACTAAAGAATCATATGCCTCTTTGGCTTGTGTTTTCAGCATGTTTTTGAGTATTTCACAGAGAGGACTCCCCGATCACATTTTGAGCAGCGTGAAACTTCACTTGTGTGGAACTACAAATATGCAGGTGCTGTTTCTTCTGGTATTTAGGCTAGTACATGGTTATATAGTGTGAACTGAGGTTGTCTTTCCATTTGTGGTTGTTTACATCTTTTTGCTGCTGTAGATATTGAATTTGGAAGACTTCAAGCAAGAGATATGCTGCAGCATCTCTGGACAGGTCCAATTTCTAATGCATCTGTTGATGTGGTACAAGGTAGCCGTTCAGTTGAAGTTCGAGCAGTTGGTGTTACAAAGGTAACTAGTTATTTTCTATTTCAAAAGCTCCTGGCAAACTTGAAATTGTAGATTTTTTTTTTTATTATGGTTCTTGTCTATTTCTAATAGGCCCTTGTCTGTTCAGGGTGCTTTTATTGATAGAATCCTTGGGGAGATAGTTCACAGCAAATCCATGACAACACCAATTGATTACGTCCTTTGTATTGGACATTTTCTGGGAAAGGTAACCTGAAACATACTTCGTAGCAATTTAGCTCTTTTCAGCTAGCTTGATTTATCAACTGCAATGATCTATGAAAGGTAATTTGTAGGCTTTTGTGGACTATGTTCCAAGATTCATTGAATTATTGTCAGTTACAATAAAATATCAATAGACCTTACATTGGGACAGTAGTAATATTTCCAAGAAAAAATAATGTTCAATCATTTGTAGTTGCCTGAATAACCCAAAATCAAGCAACAGCAGTGCGACCATATTTGCTTCCCAAATAGAGTACACATTTTTCTACTGGAACTCACTTAGTTGGCAAATCCCAATTAAGCTTCAAGAATTTTAATTGTTTGTGAACAGTGCACCATCTTCAAGTTATTTGGCAATCACATAAAAGATACAAACATGTACTCCCTTACGCTTGATATATTATCCCTTCAATTGTTGACGTCTCACTGTCATAGATCCTATCTTATCCCCTCAATTGTTGGCGTCTCACTTTGTCATAGATTCTAATAGGTTTTCTTTACTTCTTCAGGATGAAGATATATATACATTTTTTGAGCCAGAGCTTCCTTCTGATGGCTTTGGGATACTAAGAACCAAACAAACAGATGGACTGAAGTTACCTGGGGAAAGAAGACCTTTGAAGCTTCCGGCTGGTAGGGCTGCGTCAAAATCATCTCAGAGTAAGTCACAACGTCCTCTACCAAATACTGAGACGAAGACAAATAATCATAACTGCAGAAGTGGGAGAAAACCGTTAACCTCACCGGAAAAGACATCTTTCAATGTGCTTGATCTCAAGGGAGATAATTACTTCTCGTGTGCTGTTGGAAGAACCTGTACGAATGCACGATATTTGCTTGGATCATCAGAAGATGTTGCGTCCTTTTTGAAAAGACTATCCAATGCATCTTCGTCAGGCACATATGCATCAAGTTGAGAAGTGCCTTTTGAAGAACGGAACGATAACCTGTGCTTCCTATGTGCATCTTGTTGCTCCACTAGTTTATCAAAATACCTTGATTCTGCTAGTATTAATAGGACCAAAACTGTTTGAATATTATTTTATGACAGCAGCAGTGCTCTCTGTTGAAAATCCAGAAATCACATTTTTATAATCGTCGGCTACATGATTTTACGCTTTTGACTAAGTGTTGCAACTACTAGAGGTACAATATCGTAGTCCAACACAGCCGGCGTATTCTACTGGCCAAAATGTGACTTTTGTGCTTTGGGTGTTGCTAATCTTATTTAATGTTCGCAATGATCTAAGCTAAAATCTCACAGTAATATCTCCGACTTTAGACCCAACTTCCCAGAGCATTAACCAAAAGCTCTTTTCTTTTTGTAATTTAAGGATTGCCATTGATTACAATTCAACCCGTAGAGAAATAACTGGTGGTGGTTGTGATGCATCAACATTTAATTATGGACTCCTGTTATACCTTATAATCTGAAAAAATGGTAGCACTTAGTTTGCCCCATTTCAGAATAAGCCCATCCGTATCAAAATTGTCACCAAAACCCACCTTCTCAAAAAGTGGATGGATTTGTTATAGAAACAGCTATTCCACGCCCACCCGAAACTCAATAAATGAAGTTAATCCGCTCGAGTTGAACAGCCCGTCCATTCCCATCCGCCACTTAAAAAACACGTTCAAACTAGTATAAAATCCATCAACTCCTAAAAATCTCTTTGTACAGCCTGTGCTGTATATTTCCATGTAAGGAACAATTTCTAGGTTGTTGGGCTTAATATTTTTTTTATACTCTTTGAGGTAATATCTTGAGCTTTTTTTTTTAACCACCTTAGTTTCATAAAATTCCTCTGTAGTATACACCAAGAAAGAAGACAAAGTAATTCTTTCTTAATTTTTGTGTGAATAGTATAAGGAATTTATATACAACAACAAAATTCTAATTGCCTTCTTAATTTAAGAAGAATATATTTATTCTCTAAATAATAGAATCTCAACTAATTAGTAGAATATCAACTAATTATCTCTAAAGATAATCAACTGATTATTTCTATAATATCAACACTCTCCCTTGAGTTGGTGTATAGATATTGATCATACCTAACTTACTTACAAAGAACTCAAAATTCTATCTTTCTAGCCCCTTTGGTGAAGACATCAATAATTTGTTGTGTTGTAGGTACAAATGGTATGTAAATGAGTCCACTTTTAAGTTTTTCTTTTATAAAATGTCCGTCAATCTCCACATGCTTCGTGCGATCATGTTGAACTGGATTGTTGGCAATATTGATAGTTGCTTTGCTATCACAAAAAAACTTCATTAGCTACTCTAGTTTCTTTTCATTACTCTTTTAAGCCAAGTTATTTCACAAATTCCTTGAGCGATTGCCCTATACTCTACCTCCACACTACTTCTAGCTACCAAATTTTTTTAAAACTCTTTTAGGTTACTAGATTTCCCCACAAATATGTGCAATACCTAGAAGTTGATCTTTTGTCAGTAAGAGCCCTGCTGAGTATGCATCAATGTAGACTTCAACTCTCATTTGATCATTTTTCTTGAAGAATAATTCTTTCCCTAACTTTTAAGTATCTTAAGATTTTGTATACTGCCTCCAAGTGTTCTTTATAGGGAGTAGGCATAAACAGGCTTATTACACTGAAAACAAAGGAAATATCTGGTCTGGTGTGAGATAAGTGGATTTGCTTTCTTACCAGTCATTGATATTTGCCTGTATCTACTGAAACTCCTTCTTTAACTTTACCCAGCTTTGAGTTAAATTCCATAGAAGTATCTGAAACACATCCATTCATCCCAATTTCTTCTAGAAGGTCCAAGATATACTTTCATTGGATGACTACTATGCGCTTCTTAGATCTAGCAATTTCCATCCCTAGGAAGTATCTAACATACTCCAGCTCTTTGATTTCAAACTCCTTTGAAAAATTCTTTTTTAAGAATTTCAATGTCCTTAAAATCATCATTTGTAAGAATAATGTCATCTACATACACAATTAGAATCACAGTCCTTCCTTCTACGAAAGTTTTTATGAATAGAGTATGATAAGGTTTTCCCTGTAAGAAACCTTGAGACTTCACTAATCTTGAGAATCTTTCAAACCAGGCCATTGGGGACTATTTTAGCCCATATAAAGAATTTTTTTAGTTTGTATAGTCTTTTTTTGAAGATTTCACTAAATCCTAGGGGAGGCTCCATATACACCTCTTCTTCTAAATCTCCATTTGGGAGGGAATTTTTCACATCTAACTGATGTAGTGTCCAATCTAGATTAACTGTAATAGAAAGCAACACTCTCACAGTATTTAACTTAGCAACAAGTGTAAAAGTTTCTAAATAATCCATGCCATAGGTTTAAGTAAACCCTTAGCAACGAGGCGAGTCTTACATCTTTCAAGTGATCCATCATAATTGTACTTTACGGTGAACACCCATTTACATCTGACTAGTACTTTCCCTTTCGAGAGATCAACTTCCTCCCATATTCTATTTTTCCCCCAAAGCTCTCATCTCTTCCAAGACTGCATACCTCCACTCAATAATAGTTAGAGCCTCTTGTATATTATTAGGAATGGAAACATTGGATAACTTATAAGTAAATGCTTGAAATGATGGAGGTAGGCTTTGATATGATAAGAAGTTATAGAAAGGATACTTGGTAGCAGTTTTAGAACCTTTCCTAAAAGTAATGGATAAATCTTAGGTTTCATTTGACTCTAGAATAAACATTGGTTCAGGTGACACTGATTTAATAGAAATAGATTAAAACTAAGATTTACCTAGTTGGTCTCTAATTTCTGGATTTCTTTTTGGGTTAGACTCTTGACCATGTTGCAAATTGTCTGTGTTTTTCTGTCGTTTTAGATTTTCGTAAAAAGACTTTTCCTTTAAAATGATTCCCATCTTGTCTTGCACACATTCAATTCTTTTCTCGATATACCATCAGTGATTGAATTAGGATTATAGAAAATATCTACGTCATTGTCATAAATATCAAAAAATTAATCTTCACTACGTGTTGTCCCCTAAAGATGTGGTGAGAGAAAAAAGGATTATCTTAAAAAAAGGTGACATATAAGGAAATAAAAAACCTTTTGGTTATTGGATTAGAGAACTTGTACCCTTTTTGAGTGGAAGGATAACCAACAAAACATATTTTTGTGTTGTAGGATCAAGTGTTCTGCAGTTGTTTTCATCATTATGAATAAATTTAGTACACCCAAACACTTTAAGAGGGAGACCATGTGATAATTGAGATGAAATAAAACATTTATTAAAATAATTAATAGGTGTTTGAAATTTTAAAGCTTTCGAAGGCATCCTATTGATCAAATTTGTAGCTGTTAGGATAGCCTCCCCCCATAAGTACTTAGGATTATTAATTGAAAACATCAAAGATCTTGTACTTTCTAGTTGATATTTGCTTTTTCTTTTTGCTATTCCATTTTGTTATGGGGTGTTAGTGTATGAGCTTTGATGAATAATACCTTTTTCAACAAAAAAATTCCATAAAAACTTGTTAAAGTATTATTTTTCATATTGCTTCTAAAAACATGAATTCTAGTTTGAAATTGTGTTTGGATCATGTTAAAAAAGTTTTGAAACACCCTCTCAACATCTAACTTCTCATTGAGTAAAAATAACCAAGTGATTCTAGTGTGGTCATCAATAAAAGTTATGAATAATCTTTTTCTAGTTACTTTTTTATTCTCAAACATCCATAAATATCTCTATGGATTATAACAAAGGGTTTTTGTAACATCCCATTACTTGCGGGGAAGCTAGAATAGTAAATATCAGTGATCAATGAGAGCTTAGAAATGCATTTTTCATGCTCATGCATAATATTTCATACACATACATATGAATTGCGACATCCCACTACCATAAGGCAAATACCCGAATACTCGAAGGACATTCAAGTACATACCCTATGATAATGGTATGTTG
>JAOSBL010000004.1:18856007-18868596 GCA_027568915.1 Erythroxylum roraimae | reverse complement strand
AAATTAATTGTCATTATTATTTATTATTAAGATTTTTGAAAGTATGGTTGATGTAAACAGTAAACTAGTAAAGTATATAGTACAGTTGTATAATATATCAATATGGACTATTTTGCAATTTTTAAAAATTCTAGGGACTATTTTATAAATTTAAAAAATATCCCGAAATGGTACCTGATACCGACCGGTACCGGTACAGTTCCGTTCCAGAGCTCAATTCGGTACCGAGCCCGGTACGGTATTCATAACATTATTCATATCCCATCTTTTGAATTAATATTTCCCATTTTCATCATTACATTATCCTCATTTCGATTACATGCTTCTTGATTGAAATTAATATCCTCAATAACTATTAAAAAATTATTTCCTATAGTTACATATCCCTTAAATCATCATCTGACCTAACACTTCCAAGTTAAGTTATATCATATTTCAAGTTATTATCCTTAGCTTTTTACGATTAAACTTGATTTTAGTTCTAAGATGACCATACAATAGATGGCCCTTTTCCCAAACCTTATCTACTCTTCTATAGAAATCTTACTTTAATAATAATATATCTAGATCATTCATTATAGTGTTAAATGTGGACAAATTATGGAAACTCAATGCTAGTCCAATTGCTCGGTAGCTTCTCTTGGTGAAGAGCTATAAGACCTTTTCTTCTTACTTCAAAGTAGCTCAATGAGTGCATAGTATGTGAATCAAGTCCTTCTTAAAGATAATATCTCCATCCCTCTCTTCAAAACTAGAAGTATCTGTCCTCATCATTATTACAACATCTTTGTTTTGAACCACTTTGATCATCATTTTCATTAAGAAGCCCCCAGGTAACCTCAATTCCATCAAAATTATCAACAATCTCCTTTTGGTGAACAATGGAATTCATCATATCCTCTTGTTTTCTACATTTTTTATTTCTTATTCTTATTTTTAGTTCAAATCTTGCTATATAAGCATATGGTTACAAATTCAATGAGTTGGTTGTGATTGAAATAGTCACATATGTCATCAATAAATAGCTTAGCTTACTATTGACATACTATTTAACTTCTCATAAATCAGTGCCTTATAAGTGCTTCATAGCAGGATCATTATTCATCAATGCAGAGGAGGCATAGTAGGAAACCAAAGAGGACTAGGATGGTAGCATCCCTGCATATAGTATGATAATAGCTATCATGATTGGTATGTAATTCTTAGAGTCTTGAAAATAAGAATAAACAATAATTACTCTTTTGGTCTCCTTTGTTCGGAGAACCAAATATCAAATTTTCCTATGATATAACTACTACTAAAACCTCCTTGCCATATGAGACTTATTTATATGAAGCGATTCTTGGGAGTCAGACGAATTATAGCAAGAAAATGATATATCAAGACCAATTATTAAGTAGATGATACATCTAACCATATGATATTGATATTAAAAAAGTTATCATTATAGTGATCTTTATAGTTATTATGGCTCATATAAACTAAACTATTTATACATACTAACAAATAAGTTATATATATATGAATAATGTAGTTAATATGAATTACCATTTCTATATAGCAATTTCAAGTGCTATATAGATTGAATTTAATTTAAAGTGCTCAACTAAACCAACCAAAAAACATTAAACACTAAAATCAATTGGCAAGCAAATTTGGTTTTTTTAATGATTTATCTTATATTGAACAAAACCGAACCTTTAAAATCCTTCTTCATTTTTTGGGTTCAATTTTTTTACTAAATAGGATCTGAAAGAAAAAAAAAAGAAAACCTGTTGAGTCAATAAGTCAGTGCATATAAAGATAACTTGAACTCACCATCCAGTTATTGCAAATTACATAATGAAACGACAACGATTCTAAATAGTAAAAGAACTCATATGTGCCCCGTTACAATTGAACAAAAATCAATAACATAAACAGCATTAGCATCAAAGCATACTTCGAATAATATCTCATTGCGGCAACTATATAAGAATATTGTATAGAACAACTTATGCACGTATTACTCCCATTCCATCAATTAGTTCGTCATTTTCATTATCCCACAATTGATTTCTCAACTTTTTTCTCTCCACGAAAAAAACCGTTTTTCTCTCCACGGCCATAAGTCAATGTTACTTGTAGCCCCACTTTTCCTCCCCTGTTCAACATATATAATTATTTGTCCTATTTCTCATCTCTACCTTCTTAGGTCTCGTAGAGAGGTGTCCATTGCTACTATTGTCTGTCCCTACTAGGGCTAACCCTATTTCAATTGTTGTTATTTAATTTCGTTTTCTCACATTTTCTTATGTAGCTATCCCTTCTTATCTACGTCACCTTACAACACATATGGCTATGGTCTTGAGTTTTCACCCTCTCTTTCTCCTTATCTTTGTATGGCAAGTTAAAGATGTGATTTGACTTACAAATAAAATAATTTTCTTTTATTATATATTCATTTAATAAATACACTTTTATTATTTTTAATTAATTTTCAACTACGAATTAATTATGTCAAAACTTTTAAATAGACATAAAAAAGATTAACAAAAGAGATATATATACTTATTTAATAAATATTAAAAAACAACATTAAATTATGTAGAATTTTGAACTAGTTCAATAAAATAACACCGAGGGTATGTGTCTTTTCTCTACAAAAGATTCACAGTAATAACTAAATTTAATAAGATATGTTTTGGGATAATTCTCAACTGCAATCCCGATAAAGCAGTTCATGAAATCTAGTTTATGAAAAGAAGTAATAACCTTAATAGCCATAGACATTTAAAATAAGGAGAAAATCATTAAAGAACTTACTCAGAACTTTCGTTGAACACTTCAAAGGCATAACAGATTCATCCCAATTAACTTAAGCAAATAATGTCTTTTTCCTTCCTCAACGTTTTCCAGAACATTGCAAACACAAATACACCATAGACAATCCAAAACAAACGCAAAAACACCTCAAAAACTACTAGGTTCGAACATATATGCCAACACGGGTTATACAAAAAATCACTGAGAACAAAGGCTGAATGACTTACCTCTGTTGAAGGGCACAATGATAGTGGCTGGAGAAGACAAACGAACGCACGCGCCAACGAACAAAAGACGAATCAACGACAGAGAAACCGGAGGAATTGACGGGTGAAAAATGAAAACGAAAACGAAAACATAGGGGAGAGGGGGTCTTTGGGTAGGTTAAATGCGTAGGGAAACGATGTCGTTTGGTATTAAATTAAACGACGTTGTTTTCGTTATATTAAAAATGTTGAAGCCGAAAGAAACATGATGTTTACTCTAAAATTTGCCAATTGAATTTATCGACAGAAACATTTCTATCGGTAAACTCAAAACTTTTTTATTCCGCCAATCATTCCCGCCTCCTTTACAGATGGTAATCTTCTACCGTCACCATATTCCGTCGAAAAATTTGCCGAGATAATTTCTCCCCATTTTTACCAACAGATACTTTTACCGTCGCAAAATGTAATCTTTTCCGACAATGTTACCTACGAAAATTCATTTTTTGTAAGTAATTTGCTACTGTTTCTCATCCGTCTATAATTTTCTGTCGGTAATTACTAATTTTTCTTATAGTGTCATATGCATTGTTTCCCTTAAACTTCAGTTAAGTTTCCTTTGCAGAATTCCACCACCTTGCTGACTTCCATGCATGTGCTGGGATTATTTTTCTCCATTAGAGATGTTATAGTCAACTTTAGCTAAAAGAGGGATTAAGATTTTCAAACTATGAAGTTCCTAATATTTAAAGAGAGGACCTGCTCAAACTAGTTGTGGAACCAAAATCATATTCTTAATCTAATACTAATCAAAACTTTCATCGCTGAAATGATGTTTTCTCTTACCCTTAGCATCTAATTAAGAGTTCAAAAGAAACTTGGCATGGTTGTGATGGACCATAAACTTTTGTTTTTGATTAAGTGCATCTATTTTACCTAATTGACTCATTATCAGTGAAAAGATTCTATATTCTTTTGGCCAAGAGCATTTTTTTTGGTGGTTGAGATTAATTTTATGCCAAAACCTCCTTCTTTTGGTAAGCAGACCTTCAATCATCTCACCTTTGCTCCACATAAAAACAATTCGTTAGAATCCTCTACACTTCCTCGATCATTCTTTAGCATAAGTAAATATGCAACTCCAATGAATATGAAGAATATTAAGCACTGTTAGAACAAGCTAAAGTATCCCTAAATAAAATAAGAACTTGTTCCAATTGCCAATTCTCTTATGAATTGAGTCAGATAAAGGCTAACAATCTCTATAAGATATTTTATTATGTGAAATTGAGATTCCTAAATATTTGAAAGGCAGCTCTTGACTAATGAGATCTAAAATATTTATAAGAGTTCTAGCTATAGCATACGAATCAAAAGAGACATATATATATATGGCTCTTACTCATATTCATAGGGAGACTTGACAATGTGTTATAGTAACAAGTGATAATCTACAAAAGATAGAAAATTTATGTTGTATTATATAATAATATTAATATATATAATGATCAGATAATTTGATTGATTTTTCTATTAATGATTAAATTTTATTAGTTTATCATGGTTACATATCTCCACTTCTATTATATTATCTTATAATATTAATGAATAAAAAATATGTTTAATAAATAAAAATTTAATGAAATGCTTAACTTATTAGCGTAAAAAATAATAAATATATCATTAACAATTAATAAATATATTAAGATTTCAATTTATAATTGAATATAAATTCACAAGATTTGAAAATATGTCTTGGAAATATGCCTTTTTTACAACTTCAGTCTTAGTTACTTGGAAGTCATGACATGGTTGCAATCGAATAAAAGTATTTCTACAGGGAATAAAGTGATTTTAGCGATTGCTTTTGACTCGTGTCTCTACAAATTTTGAAAGGAACAAAAAGGGTGTGGAAAGCTCTAAGGAATAAATTCAAGAAAACATCTTGTATGGAATGAAGAGGCCAAAAAATGTTACGATCTGATTGGTGCCTCTTGCAAACTGGATCTAAACGTTGTTCAGTAAACAGTAAACACTATGTTGTGGGGAGTCCTTAAACATTAATGGTAACAAGAAGACAAGGTGAGGGTTATAGAAGGATATGGTGGTGAAAAGGGGAACAGATCGTCTGTTCCCTTGCTCTGTCCCCGTTCTCAAGTAATTTTTGTGGTTTTCATTCATTAAATGAATAGATTTTTATAAAATAAAGTAGACACAAAATAATGAGAACAGGTGATCTGGTGGGATGGAGTGTTTTTGTGTCCCTCTAAGGCTAACGAATGTCATCTGTATACCTATGGTGCAATGCCAGTTTTCTGTAACTGTAGTGCATAGATAGGAAGTTGGTTCCTGCGGACTGTATGTGTACGTTTATAGGATGAAGTCCATCATCTTAACTATATTTAGATTCCTAAACTGTGTATCAATCTCTTTTCGGGAATTCAATGATATTTTCTAACCTTTTTTTAAAAAATAAAAATCAATATTGTATATTACATATTACATATTATTAGATTTTAATATAAATAATAATATGTAAATATGATTAATTAATTATTCTATTTAACATAGTTTTTTAAATTTTTATAAAATCTTCATGTGAATAATTTTTGTCACATGTATTCTTTGTTAATATTTTTAATGATAAAGTTAATGGAAAAATATTTATGAGAATTTTAAGTAAGTATAAGGAAATGAATATTTTTAAAGCACTAAAATTTTAGAATTAGTAAAAATCATATAAGAAATTGATGTGTTTTATCCTTTTTGTCCATTTTCGTTCCCACTTGAATAAATATTAAAAGGGGTATGGCAGCTTCCTTCACATGCGTCGGCAAATTTTAAAAAACACTAATGTGTTGCTTGAGTTAATTTGTGCGTATCTTTAAATACTGGGAGCAAGGTGAATAAGCAGTCCCCCTGTGAATGCCTCCAAATACACTAAATCCTGATTTATCTAATAAATTATATTAAATCTTTGATTTACATAATAATTTATCAGTTATATGTTTCGAATAACAAGTTTGAGTTAATTAACACTTACAAAATTTAATAAAATTTTATTCTAAATCAATTTTTTTTAGTTACCAAGTAAATCATAGCTCATTTTTTCAAATATTTGAGTTGGGTATTATGAAAAAAGAAGAATTGATAAACACATTGAAAACATTTACCAAAGTTAGGGGGTGCTTGATTAGTTAGTATGTAAAGAAAGAAATAAGGAATTAAAAAGATGGTTGGTATTATATTATAATTGGTTGAACAGTATTTTTATATCTCATTTTGAGACAATATTTCGTACTCCTCAATATAGTGAAGAATGACACTTCATTCGTTATAGTTTTTATTACCATTCTTCTAAGTGAACTAAGCGCACCTTTACTTTGGCTTCACGAATAAGGGCAATGGTTCAACAAGGCAAAGCAACATAAGCCATACATTAAGCCTATGCCCAAAATGGGTCTACCATTAAGGTCACAAATAGGTTGGACTCGTCTAGGATTGAGCTCAAGCTAGGCTCGAAGTTCGATCGAGTCTGAACCAGTTGAGTTTGAGAAAATTTAGTTTGAGTTTGAGTTTGATCAGACCTATATAGTCAAAAATTCAACTCGATTTGTCCTTATCATTTTTAATCTTTTTAAATTAAAAAAGAAAATGATGTTATATATCTCCTTATATCTATTGGCATTCTGATTGGCTGGACTAAGATAGTCTAAACTTAACTCAACCTGAGGCCAGTCAAACCAAACCTAACTTGCCATAATCTCTGTTAACCATATTATCTCGTCTGATTTTAGCTTTATTCATGAGGGAAAAACTAAAATAAAACCCTACTTTTCATCCGATCTGTATCTCCTGTCTAATAATTTTCCACAATACTACCTCCACAAAAATATTATTCACACGATACAATTATTGGAGAAGTAAAAGTTTGTAACTTTCCACAAAAAAAAAAAAAAAAGAAGAAAAGAACTGAGGATTACAAATGTACGAGAAATTTGAATGACAAAACATTTGAACTAGACAAGTGAACCTTCTTGGCACTTGTTGAAGTACACGGATATTCTATGATATGGTTGATTCAAATGTTCAATAGGTAAAATTGAACTTCTCTAAGAATGAAGACAAATTTATTTACCAAAAAAGTTTGAAGAAATATTGTTAAGTGGGGTGAGTTAGGCACTTTTTAATATAGTATCAGAGCCTTTGTGACCAAGTAGTCGTAAGTTCAAATCCTACCACTTACCTATTATTCAGTGCAAGGTAGAGTGAACCTGTGCAAGTTTCAAACGCAAAGGGCTTTCACTTGAAGGGGTGTGTTAATGAATATATAAAATCAATTAAGTTAACCTTACATAACAGCTTAAGTTATTATGGTGAAATGGTCACTTAACAAATATTTAGGTAAAATTGAACTTCTCTAAAAATGAAGTGAAATTTATTTACCAAAAAAGTCTGAACACATATTTCATTTGGTCTATTAGACCAATTTTTCTTTCTCCTCGCTAATCACGATTGGATTTTGGCGCCACCTTACCTGACTATGTCTTGAGACCAACCTCTATAAATAGCTCATCAAGTCTCTCTAATTTTTGTCAAGCGCAAAGGTTTTCTTCAGACTTGGGAGAGAGAGACCAAGAGTAAGTGAAGACCGTGTGCACACATTCAGGGAAAGAGGTAGAAATATATAGAGAGAAATGGAGTTTCCAGTGATTAACATGGAGAAACTCAATGGTGAGCAGAGAGCAGCCACCATGGAAAAGATCAAAGATGCCTGTGAGAACTGGGGCTTCTTTGAGGTAAATATTGAATGTTACTTCTTCCTTTTCAAAGAGTTTGTTAGCTTTCTATAGACGTCTCCATTTTGCTCATGTTCTATTTTTTGTTGTTCTGCGATTCTAATCGCTAAACTTGTAATATCGGTTTATTTAGCTGCTGAACCATGGAATTGATCCCGAGTTTTTGGGTGCTGTGGAGAGATTCACCAAAGAGCATTACAAGAAATGTATGGAACAGAGGTTCAAGGAATTGGTGGCAAGTAAGGCTTTGGAGGGTGTCCGAACAGAGATCAAAGACATGGATTGGGAGAGCACCTTCTTCTTGCGCCATCTGCCTGAGTCCAACATTGCTGAGATTCCTGATCTGGATGATGAGTACAGGTAAAATTAAAAACAAAAACAAAAAGCTACTAGTTATTTAAGCCGATATACATCTATGTACATTGATTCTGAATTTGCCATCTTGATGTGGCCTACTACTCCATGATTACCTCTACTTTACCTTTTTCATTTTATGTCTTGAGCACACATGCAGAAGCCCACATAGAAACTTAACGGAACACATTTGTTACAAACACGCCAATTCAGTTTCAAACTTACGTCCTCATCTAGGTTTTTCCCTTCTCTCTAATCACTAGCTCAATTATTCCACGCATTTAAAGTGTCCCAAAATATGATATTGCAGGAAGGTGATGAAGGAGTTTGCATTGAAGTTGGAGAAACTTGCTGAGGAGCTCCTGGACCTGTTATGTGAGAACCTTGGACTTGAAAAGGGCTACCTCAAGAAGGCCTTTTATGGTTCCAGGGGTCCAACTTTTGGCACTAAGGTCAGCAATTATCCACCGTGCCCAAAGCCAGACCTGGTCAAGGGACTCCGGGCACACACAGATGCTGGGGGCATCATCTTGCTCTTCCAGGACGATAAGGTCAGTGGTCTTCAGCTCCTTAAAGACGGGAAGTGGATTGATGTACCCCCTATGCGCCACTCCATTGTTGTCAACCTTGGTGACCAACTTGAGGTATACCAATTTAATCTGACTTGCAAAATTGAATATTGCTTATTTCATGTTATCCATTTTGAGCTCCTTGGAATTTGTAACTTTAGGTAATTACTAATGGCAAGTACAAGAGTGTGGAACATAGAGTGATTGCTCAGACCGATGGCACAAGGATGTCAATAGCTTCTTTCTATAACCCTGGAAGTGATGCAGTTATCTATCCGGCACCAGATTTAATAGAGACAGAAGCAGAGAAGAAACAAATGTACCCAAAATTCGTGTTTCAGGACTATATGAAGTTGTATGCCGGACTGAAATTCCAGGCCAAGGAGCCAAGATTTGAAGCCATGAAAGCAGTGGAAACTAATGTCCCAATTGAAACAGCTTAAGCCTGTACAATAGGGAAAGGCATTGCGGCTTTTTATGTGAGCATGATATAGCTTTTAGTAGAATGCTTAAAGATGTGTTGCTTCCTATCAAGTTAGTACTAATATGAAGGTTAAGAGGGTATCGATTTGTTCTATGTAGAAAGTAAGCACGAATAATACATCAAATAACAATGATTTAATCCAAGAAAGTTTGGTACTCCTGTTCCTTTTATCTATACTATTCTTCTACCAATCATATGCGATTCATAAGTTCTTTTCGCGAGTAGTCATAATAGCAACAAACTTTGAAATTAGCAATATTTACTTTCCTACCGAAAAACTCGTTTTCTCAGAAAGGAAGTCTTTAACCCCTGATCATTAAAGCGCAACTTCTTTTTAGTTCCTGCGAACGGATAAATAATATACATTATCACATACGCATGCTCACCCCGTAGGAGAGATTCGGGATAGAGCCTGACGGGAGGGAAGTTCCTTTCTTTGGTAACCCATTGACGCCTCTTTTATCGAGACATGAAAAGTAATGAATGGAGTGCAAGTACCCATTGACACCTCTTTTATCGAGACATGAAAAGCAATGAATGGAGTAAGTAGGAGATTCAACCTCTTTTTTGTGTTGCTGTGCCTATTTGTGATACACATGACATGACTTTTAGATACATTGGACAACTGTACTACGAAATGATATATTGTATTAGACAAAGCATTAAATAGAAAGACAAAATGTACAGATACACGAATATGACATCAAGCTGGGCCAGAAAATACCGAAAACACGCAATTCGCGAAGCGGAACTAGTTTGAAAGCTTTTATTAGACAACTTGACAATCAGTCCTTATCAAGGCACCGTTTCTAGCACTTGAAGATCCTGAAAACAGAAAACCATTATGGAAACAATAGATTAGTCACTTCTTCATGCGTCAAACTACGAGGAGAAATCGGATTCATCTCCAAAATCTAGTTTTTCCTGTGTTACAAGGAACTAAAAGGATTTAAACCCGAATCAATCTAATCTTCGTTACCTCTAGCCTATGTAACCCATAATCAAGATCATATATTTAAAATGAATGGAAGCCCACTGTCGGTTGGAGAAATCTGCTCAGTGAAGTTGTCTGCAGCATTATATGACAGGGAATCTTTGGGCTAATTAGTTGGGGGGATACTTTTCTTTGTCTTAAATGTGATTATCCTAGCACCACTTAGTTATTGTAACCATTCCAAGTGACAGTCGCCAAATAATTCTAGACTGACACCTCATTATTGAACACTGAAATTAATATATATATAAGGAGAACAAGATATCTATAATTTTTCCCTAAAAAAAAAAGATATCTATAATTTTGTCAAGTTTGTGCAAGATATCTGAATCCATGTAAAATTGAGACCGTTAATTGCAATCCTAACAATGAGATTCTAACTATAATTTTGTCAAGTTTGTGCCAGATGTCTGAAACCATGTAAAATTGAGACCATTAACCATAATCCCAACAAGGTGATTCTTTAAGTGTCTTGATATGTGCTTAATTGTTAATACATTTAATCTATGACACTTAGTGATTATTGCTTTGAAATATCCTTTTTCTTGAATACAATCTCCTTTTTATTTCTTTGAAAACTTGCTTTTTCAAAGCTATTGAGTAAAAATAACAACGTATTGCAGTTAACTTCTAAGTACTTGTATAAAACAATAGAAATTAAAAGTTGAGAGTTAGAGAGTAGACACAACAATTTTATCCTAGTTCACCCTAAACCGTGGGCTACGTCCAGTCCTTTGAATCCTTTCTGAGATTTCCTTATACTTCTCAAATGTACAAGTATTCTTTTCACAGAGCCTCTTCAGGTCTCTTACAGCAAGTATTATTTTTCTCACTTAGCCTCTTCAGGCTCTCAGCTTTTCTTTTCTCTTATAGAAAGATGTTGCGAGCTTGTTACAGAAAATGATAGCTCTAGTGTTTCGCACAACAAATATTTAAGATTACTATCTCAAATCGCTAAGCTTTTTCGCTAACTTTAAAATCACTAACTTTTTTAGTCTTCGACCCTGACTCGTATTTATAGCCTTCGTCTTCAATTGGTTCTTGACACTACAACAAAAAGGTACATTTGGCGACGTCTTGTAGACGTCGTAGAATCCATACAAGACGTCGCAGAAACCCTTCTACGACGTCTATTAAAATGTCACAATAGATGTCGTAGATTGTGGGGTAGGTAATAGGTTTCTGCGACATCTGACCCAAGACGTCGTAGAATGATTGCCTATTCTGCGACGTTCATATAGACGTCAGGAAAGAACGGCAGATTTGGCGACGTTTGGAGAGAACATCAGGGAATGTCTGTGTTTTAACGACGTTTGAAGGACGTCGCAAAAAGGTGATATTCTGCGGATTGTAAGTTTTTTATTAAAAATAAATTTATAATAATTTTAGTAAATTTAGTTTATAATGTTTTAATAAAAATAGAATTTCTTGATTTGTATTTATTGATCTGAATATTTGAATAATTTTAAAGATACCAAACATTTTTGGACTGTTATTGTACTGAAACAGTACACTATACTCAGCTTTCCTACCAAAAATGAAATTCTTAGAGACTGAATTAAAATTTAGGTTCTTCAGAGCATTTGTAGCTCTATATCTCTAGTTTATTTAGAAATAAGAATCATCTCATTTGTAGCTCTAAAGATCAAGATATCATAAAAATACTAAAGAATGTTCAGTAAAATGTCCAGTTCCTGCTCTTCCAATTGACACCCTCATTTTGATTAGATTAAACTTTTTCGAATCAATACCAAAAGCTATAAATTTTTATAGAGACATAGAGCTATGTGTTACAAATCCAATGCTTCAAAAATTAGGTCATTTAGAGGTCGGACGACAAAGTGATGGTCAAAAGAGTAGAACATGTTCGAACTTGGTGGGGGAAGGGGGGAGGGTAGACCTGCGGGTCGCGATCGTGCTCGTGCAGCCGCGAAGTCGCGATCACAGCGCTTTCACGATCGCAGCTTGCCTCCTCCCTCTTTTGTTCTTCTTCCTCATACCTGTTAAGTAAAATGAGCATAACTTTTACTATAGATATCGAATTAAGGTCATTATTAGATTGTTTAAAAGAAGACTTCTAGATCTACAACTTCTATGAAGACCCTAGAAACAATTTTTTCCTCTATAAGGGTGAACATTTCAAAATAATATAGCTGTCCCGAATGTCCATCCTATGCAACATCACAAACTTCTAATAATCATATCTCTCAACTTTAATGTCAAAAAATTTTATACTATATATCATTGGAAAGCTAGGAAAATAATCTACAACTTCCAAGAAGACAACTTTGTCCAATTCAACCTAGATCAATACAGTATTTCCCTTGAAGCTAGAACACAAATTCTCACCCTTATGGAAAACTTGAAAATGCACTGAA
>JAOSBL010000004.1:18838069-18848300 GCA_027568915.1 Erythroxylum roraimae | reverse complement strand
TGACTCCCTTTTCCTTGAGGCTCCTACAATCAAAAATAGCAATTTGCAGTATCAATTGTTCTCAGAAAAATTAATTAATGTAATTAGGATCAATTCGTAACAATTTGCATAGAATAAAAGCACACACTCAAGGATTAGTTTAAGCATAAAATCAAGAATTAAAAGTCAAAAAGTATATTAAAAGTCTTAGAAGTGTCGCCAAATTGTATAGTAAACTTGGGCTCAATCATATGACTTAACTAGAAGCTTATGGTTAAGAATCCTTCTACACATTAATTTGAGAGTTCTTACATTTTTCACCTAAAAAACTAGACTGCAATGAGTGAAACCTTGTTAAGGGTGTAAAAACTTGTGCTTTTGATTTCAAAAAGATCATCTATATGATTGCTATCAATATTTACATATAAAGGTCGGTTCTATAATGAATTGAATCCCATTATATGTTAATTTAATCAATGTGATATGATGATTTAGATGGTGATTGGACAAGTTGAAGATAATAGGGGATGGATGTTTATAAGATTGATAATTTAGATTATGATTTGGTTGAGGACAACAAAAGCTTAAGGATGGAGGTGTTTGATAAATGATTATTTAACTATATTTTTACACCCATATTTAATGTGTTTGCTTCTTATTTAATAGTTTTATAGTATTTTTGGTGACGATTGCCTTCTTTGACCATGAAGAGAAGAATTTGAATGAAATTGTGGCATAAAATGAATATTTGAAGCAACTTAAAGATACACGAGTGTGACTGTGTAGGTTTCTATAAATGTGTGGAGATTTAAAAATACTATTTCTAGCCTTGTGTGTTGCCTGTGTAAATCTTTGTGCCTGTGTAGAATCACAAATTTAGGTGTTTATTAGAGACACATAGTTGCCTGCACGACCATGTATATCCAAGAAACCCTATTTTTTACTATAAAAGGACGTTATCAAAGGCAAAATAGAAGGATGAGAGTTTTAGAGGTTTAAGTCGTAAGAAACATAGAGAGGAGGTAGTTATTGATTATTGTGCATTAGTGTGTGTTTTTCTAAGTATTTGGCATGTGTTTCTTGCATAATAGGTTAGTATTATTATGTTTTAGGACTTGTTTTGTGTGTTTTTGTTTAGTTTGATCTTCATGGTTGTTCTTTTGTGTTTGATGTTGGTTTAGGGTAAGCATTGATCATTTTGGTGTAGGAATGGAGGGGGGACACCTTTGTGATTAAGCTAGGGACCAAAAGAAGAGAAGAGAAGAGAAGTGGAGCTACTGAAGAACAAGAACCCAAGACCGTAGGAAAGGGCATGTTTCCCATGATCATGGGAAATTTATGGAAAAAGTTTCTGTCACATTAACCTAAGATCGTGGGAATCACAAGGATAATTACCATGATTATGGGATGCTTAGCCCGAGGAGTCACGCGAGTTTCACTTATTTTTTTAGGGTTTTATGATCTATAATTTCACAAAATTCCTAGGGATGTAGGGGTACTGGAAACTAGCATCTGGGAGCTAAAAGACAGATTGAGAGCCTAGAGATAGTTGGAGAATCAAGGTTTTTATTCCCAATTAAGCAAAGAGCGTTTTGTCATCCAGATTTTCCAGATTTGTGTAAAAAAGAGGAAGAGCTCGCCTCGTCTAGTTGTTAATTCAATTTTTTTCTCTTCTAGCATGTTTATCATGGATTGCTTGGTTGTTGGGGATGTTAATGACATTATGATCGACTAAAATAATTTTTTTGGGTTTTTTGTTTGAACTATTTGTGAACCTTCAATTATTGATTCAATAATATAAATGTTTGTGTTATTTATTAAGCTCAAACCTTGCAACAAATCGAGAGAGTGAGTTTGGTAATTTTTGTTAAATGTACAACGAGAGTTGACATTTAATAGACCTATAAACAACAAGTTATCGATTTATTAGGAAGAGATTTCAATAGATTAATACACTTCCTATAGGATAGCTTCATATCTAGTTGAATGTTTAGGAAAAGCTTTGCACATCGAGAGGTTCCAAAGTTAATCCTAATTTATTTAACTAGTGACATTTAGTTGCACCTTAAGAGAGGGTAGCTAAAATTTTATGAAATCTTAGGCTAAGCATAAATTGAATCAATTAACTAGAGGGGACCAAATAGGGATAATGACAAGTCCTAATTCTTAATCTTGATTTTCTCCAAGTTTTATTTTACGATTTTGGTTTAGGTTGCGTTGTTTTCTTTTACCTTTAGTTTTTCTTTATTTTACTTATCTCTTTAATTTTGATTGAATTGGCTTCTCAAACAAAGAACAACCTTAATTAAGTGGTGCCTAAGCACAATCCTTGTGGGATCAATATCCACTTTCTACTACAAGTTACCACCCATATACTTGCAGTTTTGAGCGTAAAACTAGTAGCTTGTTTACATTTAACAAGCTTTTAGTGTCGTTGCCAGGGATTGTTTGTTTAACGTCTTGTTTAGTTTAGCTTACTTTGATTTAAAAGTTTTTCTTAATACTTTTCCTTGTGTATTTGTAGGTACATGAACACAAGGAGCATGCAAAAGTCTACTAAATTTAGTGACGAAGAGTTATCAAATATCACTAGGAATGAACGAGAGTTTAGAAGAGCGAAGCACCAAGACATAACGCAAAGAAATATGGTGGAAGAAGGAGAACAAGAAGGGGCCGAAAGGACATTGATGAACTTTATTAGGCCAAGATTTAGTCCTCAAGTATTTGCAAGGCCAACGATTCAAGCTAACAATTTTAAGATCAAGTCGGCACTCCCTAACATACTTCAGAGCAGTGTGCAATTTTATGGATTGTCCAATGAAGATCCCAACGCCGATCTTGCAAAGTTTTTGAAGATCTGTGACACCTTCAGGTTTAATGGGATGTCTGATGATGCCATGAGGTTACAATGGTTTTCTTTCACTTTGAGAGATCAAGCAAAGGCATTGTATAACTCACTCAGTTCAAGGAAGATTATTGCTTAGGAATAGCTAGCCCAAACATAACTTGCTAAATACTTCCTATTGATCAAGGCAATAAGGATCACAAAGGAAATCACACAAATTTTCAACAAAGAGATGGGGAGTCTTTATATGAAGCTTGGGAGAGGTTTAAAGAACTATAGAGAAGTTGTCCCCACCACAACCTTCTGAGGGAGTTCCTCATGCAAACATTTTACAATGGTGTAAATCAGAACACAAGAGGATCCATAGATGCAACTGTTGGAGGTTCTTTGATGAGGAAAAATATCGATGCATCTTATGATCTTTTGGAAGTGTTGGCAAGCAATAGTTGTAAGTGGTCAAGTGAGAGGAGTAGACAAGGGCAAAAGGAGCAAAAAGGTATGATCCCAATTGACTCTGTAACAGTTTTACAAGAACAGATCGTAGCCCTCACCAAGCAGTTGAGCAACATACAAGGAGCATCTTCATCAACAGCTAAAGTTATGTAATCACAGTGTGAGTTATGTAGGTAGGACAAACATTACACAGTAGAATGTTTCTTATTGGGAGCTAATAGCAGTTAATAGATAAATTACTTAGGCTAATCATAGCGAGGTAACAATCCGTACTCTAATACTTATAATTAGGGGTGGAAAAACCACCTAAATTTTTCTTAGAGTACTAACAATAGAGGTGGCTAAGCAAAACCTCAAGGACCTCCTAGATTTTAGCAAGATTGACTTGGATCTTTGGAGAAAAAAATGGACAAGTTGATGGATGTTTTGGAGTCCAGACTAGCAAATCAAGAAAAGAACCAAAAGAGGATGTTTTCGAGCTAGGAGGAAACTCAAAAGAGGATGGAGGCAAATTTTGATCAGATCGTAAAGAAGGAGGCAAATTTTGATCAGATCGTAAATAACTATGCCTCATCCCTGCATAACTTGGAGGTACAGGTAGGTCAACTTGCTAACGCTTTATCCCCTAGAAGTGCAGGTAGCTTCCCAAGCAATACTGAGGCCAACCCAAGGGAAAAACTCAAGGCTATCCAACTTCGAAGTGGCAAGCAGATGGAGGAACCAAGTATGTAAAAGGATAATCAAGAAATGGGACAAGGCAAGGAGATTCAATAAGAGAAAGAGGAAGAGAGGTATGTGCCACTACCATCCTACAAGCCTAAACTTCCATATCCACAAAGGGTGAGACAACATCAGGTGGACACTCATTTTTTCAAGTTTTTGGATAAACTGAAGAAGCTTCACATCAACTTATCATTGGTGGAAGCAATGGACCGCATGCCTAAGTATGCGAAGTTTCTTAAGGACATACTGACACACAAATGCACTTGGGAGGACAGTCAGACGGCCACTTTGATGGAGAATTATAGTTTGATTATTTCAAGAATGATGCCTTCAAAACTACAAGATCCAGGGAGTTCTACGATTCCATATGTTGTTGGTGACTTTGAATTCTCTAAATGCTTATATGATTTAGGTGCAAGATTTAACTTGATGCCTTTGTCTGTTTTCAGCAAATTGGGACTAAGAGAGGTCAAACCAGTATCATGCTAATTCAATTTGTGGATCAATCCATCAAGAGGCCATATGGAGTTGTAGAAGATGTGTTGGTAAAAGTGGATAAATTTATTATTCCTGTTGATTTTGTTGTGTTGGATTTTGAAGCTGATAAAAATTGTCCATTGATTTTAGGTAGGCCTTTTATGAATACTGGTAGGGAATTAGTTGACGTGCATGAGGGAAAACTTATTTTGAGAATTGGTGATGAGCAAGTTGAATTTAACATGTCTAAATTTTTGAAGAAATCAATGGATGGTAAAGTATGTATGAAGATTGATGTTGTGGATGATTGTGTAAGGGAGGTTGAAGATGAAGTTAATGAAGTTACTAAAGTGCATAGGGATGAGAGTGTGAAAGAAGAGGAATTATGTAAGGAAGTCGAGTTAGAGAAGTTGGAGAGAGCAGATACACCTACACCAGCTTCCATTCTTAAGCCCCCACTTTAGAGCTTAAACCCTTACCTTCTCATTTGAGATACACCTTTCTAGTTAAGAACCATACCTTACCCATCATTATCTTGAACAATTGGATTATGAGCAAAAAGAGAAAGTGGTGGAGACCATTAGGAAGAGGATGAGAGCCATGGGGTGGCAAATTTATGATATTAAGGGGATTAGCCCCAATATGGTGATGCATAGGATTAACCTAGAAGTAGGATGTAAAACTGTGAGGAAGTGATAGAGAAGGTTAAATCTAAATATGCAAGATGTTGTGAAGAAGGAGGTAGTGAAGTTATTGGATGCAGGGATTATTTATCCCATTTCAGATAGTGAGTGGGTGAGTCCGGTACAGCATGTGCCTAAAAAGGGAGGCATGACAGTGATGAAAAATGAAAAAGGTGAAAAGATTTCTAATAGGATCATCACAGGTTGGAGAGTATGTATAGATTACCGGAAGCTCAATTTGACCACCAAGAATGATCATTTCCCTTTACCTTTTGTGGACCAAATGATTGAAAGGGTGGCTGGCCATGCATTTTACTATTTTCTTGATGGATACTCAGGGTACAATCATGTAGTTATATACCCACAGGATTATTTACTTGTCCTTATGGGAATTTTCCTTGTCGAAGGATGCCTTTCGATTTATGCATGACTTCATGGAGGTATTTATGGATGACTTCTCTGTCTTTGGAGATTCTTTTAATCATTGTTTGTTAATTTAGACAGAGTGCTTCAAAGATGTGTGAAGTCTCATCTAGTCTTGAACTGGGAGAAGTTTCACTTCATGGTCTAAGAGGGAATTGAATTAGGCCATAAGATCTTGTGCAAGGAGATTGAAGTGGATAGAGCTAAGACTAAAGTAATTGAAAAGCTACCACCTCCCACCAACATGAAGGGCATCCGATCCTTCCTTGGTCATGCAAGGTTCTATAGATGGTTCATCAAGGATTTCTCTCTTATAGCTAGACCCTTAACTTATTTATTAGTTAAAGAAGTTCCTTTTGTATTTCACAATACTTGTTTAGATGATTTTAACAGGTTGAAGAAGGCACTTAGAACATCACCCATTCTGTTGTCACCAGATTGGTCTCTTCCCTTCGAGATTATGTATAATGCAAGCAATCATGCCATTAGTTGTGTCCTTGGCTTGCGGAAGGAAAAGAGGCTACACGCCATCTACTATGCAAGCAAGAACTTGACGGGAGCATAACTGAATTACACAACTATAGAAAATGAGTTGCTTTCTGTGGTATTTACATGTAAGAAATTTCGTTCTTATCTGTTAGGCTCGCATGCTATTGTTTTTAAAAATCATGCAACATTGCGATATCTTTTTGCCAAAAAGGATGCCAAGGCTAGGCTTATCTGATGGGTGCTTTTGCTCCAAGAATTTGACATTGAGATTAAAGACAAGAAGGGAGCAAAAAATGTTGTAGCGGACCACCTCTTAAGACTTAAAGGAGGGAAACGTAAAGAAGAAGGGAAAATCGAGGAGAGCTTTTCGGATGAGGCTTTAATAATGGTAGGCAATCCTTTTGTCTTTGGTTTGCAGATATTGCAAACTACCTCTCAGGTAGTATTTTTCCTTCTGATCACTTTTATTAACAAAAGAAGAGGTTTTTGTTTCAATGTTCTCATTATATTTGGGATGAATCTATACTGTATAAGATATGTGTTGACAGAGTGATTTGCAGGTGTGTCCTTGAAGATGAAATGCCTAAAATTTTAATTCAATGTCATAGCTCACTTTATGCAGGGCATTATGGAGCTAACAAGACTGCGGCTCGAATATTGGAGTGTGGATTCTATTGGCCAACCTTGTTTAAGGATGCTCGAGATTTTGTGTTGAAGTGTGATAGGTGTCAAAGAGTGGGCAACATATCGAAGAAGGATGAGATGTCACTTTCAAACATCATGGAGGTGGAGATATTCGATGTGGGGGGCTTAGACTTCATAGGAACATTCCCATCCTCTTTAGGTAACACCTACATATTGGTTGGAGTTGACTATGTTTCTCGGTGGGTTGAGGTTGTATCTACTCCAACTAATGATGGCAAGGTGGTTCAAAAGTTCATCAAGAAGATCTTTATGAGATTTGGGGTACCCAGAGTGATTATAAGTGATGGAGGGAGCCATTTTTGCAACAAACAATTTGAGGCTCTTCTGAAAAGATATAATGTTCATCATAGAGTGACGATTCCTTACCATCCCCAAACTAGTGGCCAAGTGGAGGTGGTGAATAGAGAGTTGAAGAAGATTTTGGAGAAAGTACTGATCAGCTTAAGAAATGATTGGGCATTGAAGCTAGATGATACCTTATAGGCTTATAGGACAGCTTTCAGAGACCCATAGGAACTACTCCATATAGACATGTATATGGCAAGGCATGCCATTTACCATAGGAAGTTGAATATGGATTGGAAGCTTGCAGGTGAGAAGACATTGTTACCACTTGATGAATTAGAAGAGTTGAGGTTTAATGCTTATAAAAATGCCAAGTTGTACAAGGAAAGGACAAAGAAGTGGCATGATGCTCACATCACGAAGAAGGAGTTCAAGAGTGGGGACTTGGTGTTGTTGTTTAATTCATGACTTCAATTAATTCCTAGAAAGCTCAAGTCAAGATGGAGTGGACCCTTCAAGATTATTCAAGTGTTTCCCTATAGAGCTTTGGAGTTGGAAAATGAGAAGGGTAAAGCATTCAAGGTCAATGGGCATAGATGCAAGCCATACTATAGAGGGACATACTCACAAGAAAGGGAAGTCATCTCTTTCCTTTCTGCTTCATGAAAACATGTGAAATGGTCAAGCTAATGACCTTAATTTAGCATGTTTACCTTTCTTTTGCTTGCTTTTGCTTACTTGTGTGTTTGATTTTTTTGGTTTTGATTATGTTTTGTTTGAATTTTGTTTGAGTTTTAATTTATTTTATTTTCAAATTTCTTGTTGGTTAGTTGATTTTGATGTGTTGGTAGGTTGATTAAATGTTGGTAATGCATTCTAAGCTTAGAGGAAGGCTAAGAAGGCTAAGAAGTTGATAAAAGATTTTAAAAACTCTCTTTTCTTTCTTCTTTCTTCACTTTCTCACTCTCTCTCTCTACAACCGACTCTTACTAACCCTAGCTTTGAAAATCTTTCATCTTTCTCCCAAAACCTTGGTATTTTTTCCATTTTTCCATCATTAATCACTTCTTTTACACTTATTTCACATTACCCATTCAAGAATACAAGGATTTTATGAGTTTTTATTTCTTTCTCACTAAAATGTGCTCACCTCTCTTTTGCCTATTTTTGCAGATTTTTGTTCTTCAATGGCTCCAAAAAAGCTTGTTGCCCAGAAACCAATAGACCAATTGTGCCTTCAAATCTCTGGAAAAGGTAAAACCGAAATGGTATCCAATTTTTGCACCCTATTCCCAATTTTTTCGGAAGAAGAAGATATGAGATTCTTGGACTTTAAAGATAGAGAATTATTACCTCCTAGATACTTTGATTTTGAATTGTTAGAAACTCTAGGTTTGAGGTGCAATATTGAATGATTAGCTGCAAATATTGGCTAGGGTCGTCTAATTTGTTGTGATGTACCGATATACCCAATGATGATAGTAGAATTTTTCATCAATGTACGCTATAATCCTAAAATGGACACATTCTAGGGTAGAATAGGTGGTCATACATATAAGCTTGATTATATTGTCATTCATGTGCTTTTTGACTTATCCAACACAAAAGTTTTAGATGACCATGATGAATTTTTTATGGATGATTATTGGAAAAGCCTTACGGGTGAAAACTCTTTTGATTCTAGGAATGCACCTAACACTTTAATTCGGAAAACTGAGCACTTACTGCTTCACAAATTTATGTGCTTAATTGTTTTTAATAAAACTGAAAACAATAAATGTTCGACTAAATAACTTTTCTTTCTTTGGTGCATGGACCGCAAAGTTAAAGTAAATGCCCCGTATCACATTTTCAAGTCTATTATGAGTTGCATTAATAAGACAAGCTCATATTTTGGTATGGTGTACTTTGTTACTACTTTGGCATCGTTTTGCAATCTTGATGTGGATAGTGTGCGTACTGCTAACCTTGATGTGTTTGATGTAATGTATTTAAGAAGCTTTGAAATTTTAACGGAGCTCTGAAATCCTCAGACACGTACTACTGTTAAGAATATGAAGGGCAAGAATGAAGCCACATCTCAACCATCCACCTCTTAGGTAGCCCCAGAGCCCCAAAAAGAAGCGGTCAAAGAGGAACCAACAGTAACAGCAGATGTTGATAGGTTTCAGCAAATTCTTAACCAAATGGCCGCCAATCATCAACAAATGATGCTGCAAATCAATGAGCTTGGAAACCAAATGCGACAAGTACATAAGGAGTAGCGGTACATCAAGAACAAATCCCTCAAGTTCATCTAGACGAAGAACATTGAAGTCTCCTCTCCTGCACCCTCGCCACCGTAATCTCCTTGCTCCTTCTTACCTTTAACTTTTTATATTTTTTTATTTCCTTTGTTAGTTGTGTTATTTGTTTGCTTGGTTGGTGTTGTGCCTGATGTTTTGATTTCCTTTCGTGGTTGCCTTGTCAGATTGAGGAAAATGTGTTGTTCAAGTGTAGGGAGGTGACATTTTCTTTATCAATTGCATTGTTTTAGTTTGTTTTATTTATTTTTTTCATTTTGTTAATTAGGATGCATGTTTTTGGCACATTTGGTTGTTGTTTTATGTTGTTTTGTGTTAAGTAATAGAATAAAAATTGAATCATTTTGATGTGTTTTGCCATGACATTATGTCATGCTAGTTGGAATGAGATTGAATGCATGCTTGAACACGGATTAGGCTACTTGAGTAGAGAGTGAATCATGTTGAGTGATGAAAAGTAATTGGTTGCAAAGCTTACTCCAAATTTGACACTTGAGCAATGAGGTAGTGTAGAGATGCATAATGAATTTTCATTTTGGCCAATGTGAGGATTGGGCCTATATGACTCCATCTAAAGTTATTTTATTTCTTTGATTTTGTGATGCTTCCCTAGGTTACTACCTTAAGAACTTGCTTTGAATTTTTTTGAGTCTACTAGATGCATGCTTAATAGAGATGATTAAGACCCTTTTTGTAGCATCCCACCCCCGACGGGAAGGGTAAAATAGTAAAGTGGCTAGGGGTGAGAGTGATTGGGACTAATTAGGATTGTACATGTATACTGGTACCGGTGAACAGTCGATTTTGCACATGAAAAGTAACTGTACATGCATTCATGATTATTTCCCGGTATTGGGTCTAAATGG
>JAOSBL010000004.1:18810107-18827358 GCA_027568915.1 Erythroxylum roraimae | reverse complement strand
ATTCATAACATAGAACTCCCAATATGACCTTATGACAATACAATCACTACATTTCCCATAGTTTCATTACCCACATATAAGATCGGGTCCTAGCCCCTCCTTTGGGGGCGGGATGTTACACGTGCACTTGCGGTAAATTTTCATATTGGTATAGGAAATTTACTAATCAAGGTTTTGGCACCATTTTCGATAGGAACACCTAGATTTTATTACTTTAGCCGTTGTTATTTTATTTTGTTTTATTATTTTTAAGTTATTTTCTTTGATTAATTTGTTTAGTTTTCTTTATTTTTGTAGATTTTGACTCTTGATCATTTTATGACCTAAGTACTTCCGAGAGCTTAATGGAGGAAGATCCAGAGATAAAGCATAATGTGCAAAAACCATTGTAAAACACAACTGCAAGAGTTTGAACTAGATTGTCGATTAAAAGACTTGGGTGGTCAAGTCGACATTGAAAAATCACACAATATGGCAAACCAATCAAGGACCATATTTGACTATGCTAGACCAAACTTGACTATAATAGAGGCCAACATATTTAGACCAACTGTTAGTGCCAACAACTTTGAGTTAAAGCCTAGTATCATCTAGATGGTGCAATAACCAATCTAATTCAATGGACTCAAAGATGAAGATCCAAATGCCCATATCTCTAATGTTCTAGAGATTTGCAATACTTTTAAAATTAATGGAGCTAATGATGATGCAATGAAATAGTGATTATTCCTGTTTTCTTTAAGGGGAAGGGCCAAACAATGGTTGAATCAATGCCACTATCTTCATTGACAATACAGGAACAAGTGGCAAAGAAGTTCTTGTCAAAATACTTCCCACAAGGTAAGACTGCTAAATTAAGTAATGACATCTCCTCATACTCCCATGCTGAAGCTAAACCCTTATATGATACATGGTAGAGGTTCAAGGAGATGTTGAAAAGATGCCCAAATCATGGTTTACCTTTTTAAATGAAAATCCAAACATTTTACTATAGGCTGAATAAAAGCACCAAGCAGTTTATAGTTGCAACAACTATAGGCACACTTAACAACAAGACACCAAAGGCAAACCAAGAATTGATAGAAGATATGGCTATGAACAACTACCAATGGTACTTGTCTAGAGCACGAATCAGTAAGCCAGCGAATTCAATAAAATGCATACAGTGACACAGTTGGCGAGCTAAGTGGAAGCCTTGATCAGAAAGACTGATAAACTTATGATGGCTCCATAAGGATGAGCTATGCAATGTGAGGTGTTCAGGCTAGATAGGACAAGAATGTGAATTGGTATAACTCGAGCATGTGGACTATTTCAGTAATGCTCCTAGAAGCCAAAATAATCCATATAGTAACACATACAATCCAAGATGGAGAAATCACCCCTAAAATTTCTTGGGGAAATCAATGTCAAACGAGAAATAACCATACACCCAAATTCCAGCAACAAGCGCCTCAACCCAAGAAGCCTAATTTGGAAGAAATAATATTGAAAATTGCTCAAGAATTTGATGTAAAACATTAGAGAATAGAGGTTTCCATGCACAACTTAGAGATCCAAATCAACCAATTGGTTAAGATAGTGGCAGAAATGTTGATAGGGAGTTTGCTTAGTACATTAGAAACAAATCCTAAGGAAGGCGTAATTGCCATCACCCAGAAGAGTGAGAAAAAGTTATAAGAAAAGAAGAAGGTGACTATTGAGAGTCACTCAAAAGTTGAAGTCGAACAAAATCTAGAAGATGTCAAGTAATATCATTTTGTCATCCCATATCCTGCTAAAGTGAAGAAAGATCAGATGGATGCAGAGTTAGGTAAAGTTCTTGATCTTTGCAAACAAATCCATGAAAACTTACCCCTTGTTGAAGCTCTTGTGCAGTTACCAAAGCGTATGGAACTTTTGAAAGAGCTAATGTAGATATTGGAGAAGTTGGAGACTACTACACTGAACAAAAGGAGCTTAGAAGATAACAAAAGTAAACTACCAGAGAAGCAAACAAATACAGGAAGTATCTCTATTCCTTGCGAAAATGGTAGTTTAAAATTATGTAAGGCTTTAGCCGACCTAGGGGTTAGTATCAATATGATACCTTTATCATTGTTTGAAAAATCAGGAATAAGTGAACTTAAACCGACTAGGATAAGTGTGCAATTAGTTGATATATCGATAAAATATCCTAAAGGAATCGTAGAAGATTTTACTGTTAAGGTTTATAAGATTTTATTCCCAACTGATTTCGTGATTCTTGACATAAAGGAGGACATGGAAGTGCCTCTAAGTCAATAATGAACGTTGATGAAGGCAAGTTAACATCAAGGGTGGGGGATGAAGAGGTCATTTTTAGAATTTATAATTTCATTAATCATTCTCTTAAATTTATAGATGTAACTAGACCTAGTGAGTCTTGTAATTTGCCTGATATTCTGCAGGACTATGTAAGATAAGGCTCATTGGATCCTTCACAAGTTCAATTGAAAAAAATGTAGCATAAAGTGACAAAAGGTAGCGTACATGCAGGTCATGGAATCGATGATAAGGCTATAAAAACATAATCTATATAAGCCAACTTGAGCTTAAAATGTACGTCAGAGCAAACAAAATTAAACAAGCATTAAATAAGAGGTAACCCATAAATTAGTTTAGTTTTTATCTTAAATTTCATGTTCTTTTATTTTTGCTTTAATTTTAGTATAGAATTTATTTAAGTTTTTAGTTTTTGTGTGTTTTTAGGATGGAAACAATTGAAAATCTAATGAGATTGTGCATTATTGATGTGTAGGTTATAAGTGTTTATGTGTTATAATGCTAAAGTGCAAAATTTGTACATTTGATCATCTAATTTTTAAGTTGCTCATGTTTACAAAGAGTTATACGCTCTCCAGACATGCTAGTGTAGACTTACATAGTTAGATACACTCACGTGTAAATAATCATGTAAGTATGGTGAAAAGTTGCGGTTCAATGGCCAACATAGTCAACTACACGGTTATGTAGTAGACCAAGTAAGTTCGTGATACACCTTAAAAAAGCCCTAAACCTTCCAATTTCTCTTTTTTATTTTTTGTCTCTCACTCCCCACCATCGTCTTCCAATCTCTTGTCCAATTTTTTTTTTATGTTTTTATCCCAAATTAGCGGCATTTAAGTAAGTTTTCATACTGTTTTCACTTGTTTATGCATGATTCACTAAGTGTTTTGCACTATTTAGGAAGTTATTCCCAAAAACACTAGAATTAAGAATTTGGGATTTTGTGCAAATTTGTGTAAATTTATGATTGATTGTGGTTTAATAGTTGAATATTATCATCACCCATTGGATTTAATGATTTGATTTGATTAATTGCATATGAATGGGGGTGAAAATTCAACTTGAATTGCAAAATTGTGCGATTATTGCTCACCATTTGTTTAATTGTGGCTTTTTGCGTAAAATTAGGTTAATTAGTTGTTTTTACGTTAATTGAAGTTGGGTTTGTGTTTAACTGCACGTAAATTGTGTGTTTTGCATGAATTTAATGTTCAATTTCGTTAATTTTGTATAATTGTTATATTAGGATAATTAATTTTAAAGTTAATGTTAAAGACATAATTCGATAATTAGGATTAATCTTAATTCTTAATTACAATATGTTTAGTTTTAATTTTGTGACTTATTAAGATGTTAGTTAATTTTTTAATTAATTAATTAATATTCCTTTTATTTTGTTTTATTTATTAATTTATTTATTTTATATTATTTGTTCATAGTTTTGTTATGAGTTTAGTTTTTTTCTAGTTCATTTTCATGCTTCTTTAATTACTGAGCATAATACAATTTAAGTGTGGGGAAAAAGGGTATTCCCATAATTTATTTTCAATTTTCTCAAACTTAGTTAAAATTTTATTCATAATGACAAGACCACATCACTAAAAGGAAGTTCCATGGAAGTGATAGTGAGGAGAGGGGTCCTTTAGAGACCCGAGAGGAACTCACTCAGTGTATCCATTCGAGCGACCTTCAATGCTACTATTCAATGTGGCAATGCATGAAGAGTAATATCAGCATCTAAAGAATAAGATGTTTGTCACAGGACGACATATAGATTAGGAGGCACTAGAGCATGTTGGAATAGTGCAATAAGTTTGGGAGATGGTCAATATCGATGCTTGGCCCAGGTTATTCGAGATCGTGGAGCACTCCTACTAGGAGTTGACTCTGGATGTGCTCTCCACTTTCTTCGTAAAGAAGGGAGGCCACGATTGGGACAAGCCAAACACCATTTAATTAAAGGATCACTTGTAAAATTATCACATGAATTTATGTAGAAATACAAATAATTCTAGAAATAAATTATCAGTACATGTCAATTTAGTGAATTTATTTTCTAACAAATACTCATATTTAAATATCTCTATACGTTAATCAATAAAATTAATTATTTCCTTTGTAAGGAAAAAATATAGCATATACTAATATTTTTATGATCTATTAATGTTCATTTTCAAACTAACAATGAGTAAAAACATAACAATACATAAATATAATATGAATCTCATAATTATAAATTCAACATAATATCATTTACAATAAATATTTGTCTCATACACTATTTTATATATATCAGTTTATTAAATAAATTTGCCTAAGATAAAAATATTTTTAAATAATTATTTGCACATCATTACGAAAAAAATTAACTTGAAAAGTAAAATTAAAAACTCAAGACTCAAGACTCAGATTCCAACTCGGTAAAAGTATCGAGTTTTAACAAACAGAGAGTTAGAGACCTTCAATTCGAACAGATGACACGTTCAATTTAATGTTTTAATCCCTCAACAACAAAATCCTTGACCTGCTTAACCAGTAAGCTAGGCAGTTGCAGAGTTTATTCGTCACATTATCTTCTAATTCTAACACCCTTGACCCTATTTATTGCGCTTCACTGCTCAATACCTGTACCAGAGTCAGAAATTTTGGCTTTCTCTTAACTAATATAACATTTTTTGTCATAATATTTGTTTGTATAAGAGGTTGTCTTATATATAAACTTCTGTGGGGAGCATAAAACATAAATTACCGTGAACGGGATAGGCACCAAATGTTAATGAGGATATGCTTCATCATTCACATTCTGTTATTTAAGGAAATACATAATACAGATGTTGCCCGAACTCTTATACATAAATTGTACTTTCTATATTTCACCGAGCCTGTTAAAGACTCGAGATCCAAAAGAAGAAAAGCTTTTCTATCTGCACTGCGTTTTCCGTAATAATTGGCTGAAGCAGCTTGCAACGAGAAGATGATTCATGTTCAGAATTCTGTAACGAAATCTTGAAACTAGGAACTGTGAATTTCAAGAAGAAATAAGCACCGACTTATATGAATAGTTACAGCATCTACAGGACATGCGCAAAAATATGCTCCTTATTATCCCCAAGAAGGAAAAAAGAATAATTCCGTTTGGTGCAGACATGCATCCAGGAACTCATCCGACTTTTCCTATTTATTCCAAGCAGGACCTAGGATTGTCTTCCACTATCAAAGAAAAAATAGCAAAGTCCTTCAGTCCAACGAGTTGGTTACCTCTTTGAGCAGGAAAAGGACATTGGCATATGTTTTAAGCTAGAAACATCAAACAACTCCATAAACCTTTGATCTGAAACCCTGGCCTTGGCAGCTGCAAACCGCTGGTATTCATCAAAGATTGATGACAGGCACCATCTTTGCAGTTTTCTCAAGCAACCTACCACACAACCGGTTCGGTGCTGGAAAACAGAAAAGAATGCTTCCGTGTTTAATATATTAAGCTTGGTTTATATAGTGTACATATATAGTCATTGTTAGGACCAATAACAGAAACATAAATAAGCATAGGATATGGAGAGTATACTCGAGGAGAAAGAAAGAGGGGGCTGAGAGGAATGAGTTAATTAGTTAGAGTTAGTTAATAGTGAGGGGCTGAATTGGCACAAGGGTGGGAATTATAACAAAATGTACGGATGGGTAGTTGAAAGGGGGAGAGGGAGCAGAGAAAGGGGACATTCGGGAAGAAAGGAGAGAGAAGAGTGATACCATAGACAGAGAGAATCTGTATTCTCTCTGATGAGCTATATTCAGCTCTAGAAGAAGAGGTGTTCAGTAGAATCACCTTGTAATAGCAGTAGAGATCTTTTATTATAATCAATAATATACTCTATCTCCAGCATACTAAGCTAGAGTTCTATCAGTCATGCATCAATGGTTGACATACCTTTCCGCGTTTACAATGAATCAAAACTGGGTGATTCCTCACATCTGCATTATGTAAATAAAGGGATAAGTATAATCCTATCTATATAAACTACCAAGCCATATTTCATGTATGATCCAGTATAGTTATTACCAAGAACAACTTTCAGTGCTTCACGAATTGTGTCCTCTGGGATGTTTACAAAAGGTTCCTGCAATACATCGAGGATATACGTTACTTGGCTAAATACTGATATTTTCAATCGAAGTCAAAAATCACATAGAAGGAAGATAAAATTGGCCGTTCAGTAATCAGGCCTAAACCACCAAGAACTTATCTATCAAATTAATTCAATCAGACAACTGCAATACAATTTGATCAACTAAGTCTACCATTTGGTCCATAGGTACACATTGTTCTACTCACTCGGATGAAGATGAAAAAAGAACAACCTGGCTGTGTATTGTTACATAAGGAAGCATGTTTTCTAATATAATATGTTCAGCGAAAAATCAAGTCTTTGTGGGACCATAATGCTCCAACAACTGTCCCACGATAACAATCCATTCAATGTGTGAGATAAGCACATCTTAGGTCATGATAGCTCAGTCACTATCATGTGCAGTGACAAAAGGTCTCAAACAAACGAAATTTAAGTATTCACAAATATTCCAATTTAAGTGGCAAATGCATGCACATTTTTTTTATTAGAAGTAACCAGGATAGATGCCAGAAGGCTAACAAAATTCCATTGTAATCTCTACTAATCATAAGAATCAGATGACAGTCATGACCCAGAACTAAGGGCAGGAAAGGAACACCCAAATAAGACGGGGGAAGTGAGGAGCATACTCAATAACATTTAAATGAAAATGAACACCAAAATTGTTGAAAAGGGTAAAGATTATAGAAGGGCAGGAAAGGAACACCCAAATAAGACGGGGGAAGTGAGGAGCATACTCAATAACATTTAAATGAAAATGAACACCAAAATTGTTGAAAAGGGTAAAGATTATAGAATTGATGTTATAAGTCTAACGGATGCATAAAAAAGACTGCAATTAACTAGATAGGACAAAATTGGAAATGCATATCCTTCTAAATGCAGCAAACAAGGAGACATTGATGTCATAATTTAGAATCCAAATCATGCAGCTCCCATCAGGGCATAGAAAATTAATTAACTGAGCAACCGATATACTCCCTCAACATAAAATGGTCAGCCTGCTTAGCATATAAGTTGCCTGTTCACTAAAATCAAGTAACCTGAATCAGTATACACTTGCAGCTTTGAGTCTCATAAGCAGTTTCTTATGAGGCATTTTCTTTTTCCACACATCCAGGAGAATATATGATTGATGGCTAAAAATCCTCTAATGCAAATTTTCCATATTATATCAAGAATTCCAGAACTAAAATGGTCAGTTTCAAACAGGAATTATACTGATCAACTGTAACAACTCAAGAAGAATGAGTTGGTAATTTCTTTATTTCAGCTTCAATCAATTCCTAAAATCTGCTAAATTTAATAGTCGAACTTCTCATGTCCAGCTTCTAATAGCAACAACCACTTGAGTTGCTCAGAATCATGAGACTGAAGCTGAGAAAGCAAAGCGAAGTATGCAAGAATAAAGTAAAGTAACTGATAAAGGATCAACGTACCAACTTGTGAACAAGGTAAAGGGCTGATAAGATAAATGTTAGAAGTCCGCTGCATTGTTTTCTCTTTCATAATCAAGCTAAATTTAACTTAAATAGGAAAAGGACTGAGAGTTAGAATCCTCTAAGCACATGGAGTAATAAAGAACATCATATACATTGAAACAGATCAAAATTCGGAATTAATCATAAATATCATTGCCCACAGAACAAGAGAGCAAGAGCATTTTGCTCTGTAGTTTGTTTTCTTACTCTTACAACATTTAACAATTTGAGTTCCCTGGGAATTTGCAGGGAAGAAGAGAAAATGCTTAAGTAGGTCAATCGAATTTTCCCAAATGTTGGTACAATATCAGCAAATAAACTAGCGTCCAAAAGGGAGTAAGGCGTTAAGGCTGCAGATTTAGAAGTCCCATCAAAACGTTGAACGGGTGAGAATGAAGTAAGAAAATGTGGAGAAATAAAAGATAACATAGAAGGAATATGGTCCCCATTTATGAATGCTCGGTCACATATTGCTAAATTGGACAAAACAGTCATTGAAAGATCAAACGAGTAACTGGATGTGATAATGACCATTTACGATAAAAGGCAAATTCCTATGTGCGTCATCAGAAATGAGTCTACTGCCTGAGAATCCCATTCTTCTTACCGATTTCTTCCCCTTGTTAAATATTTTACGAACTTTTGAGGACTACAAAGCAACAGGTACTGGTTACCGTATCAGTAGGAAACTGCGACAAGTATTAGCGGTAGAAAAGAAAAGGCAGAAAAAGATAGATATAGGAAGAACTAAATAAAAGGGGCAAACAATGAATATATATATATATTTATATATAATAAAGCATTTAACAATGCAAGACCTGAACATTAAAATCAGTAATATTTTCAAGACTACGTGAGGTTGAGCGAAACACTTGGGAGTTCTAGCAAAATCCAAGCAATAAATGGTAAGTAAGAACAGAGAGAGTGATATCATTACGTCTTTTTCCCGTGGCCCACCCCACACTATATATAGGAGGCGAGACACCAATAGAATCCACAGAGAACAATGTTAAATATGTACTGTACACCTTAACAAAGAATATTTATTTAAATAAAGCCAGTCTCTAATTAATCCTAATAATATCAATAAGACGCGAACCATTAACAAGCTTTTTGACCGGCAACAACAAGAACTGAACTGCATTGACTACATTTGAAACAGAAATAAACAGGCAGTAAAAGGGAGTAGAATTTCTGCAGAAAGAAACAAAGGAAAGTGTCAATAATTGTTTTAGACCTTATAGCCTTCAATTCCGAACTGAAAAAGTCTGATCCCATTGGCCTTGAGAAACTCCATGTTTGCCTCTGGATATGGCTCGGGACATAGACATCTACACCAAATAAAGGAACAAAGGAACCCTAAATTTTTAACTGATTATTTGAACCCTATGACATATTGTTTCTTACAGATAAGGTGAAAAGAAAAGAAGGCTTACATGATGGAGCGGAGGCAAAGAGTCTGGAGAAAGGAGAAGTTAGCGGAGTCAGGAAAGCCAGACCTGAAGACGCCATTATCAACCATGGAGAAATTGAGAGGAGGGATAAGGTTGAGGTCATCGGAAAGATCGCGGTGATTGACGACCGCGACTTCGATAGTTCTGCACATGGTGTCAGCAGCATCACCGTGAGCGCCGGCGGCGTGGTGGTCCACTTTCATGGATGGATTTCTTTGAACAGAGATAGGAATCAGGAGGTATGTTCTGTTTGGGTATTGATTTGTTTTGCTTTTTTATTTTTATTTTGTTTTTGCTTTCGACAGTTGAACTGAAAATCAAGAAAAGTGAAAAGATGCTACTCCCTCCCTAAAGTTGAGAAGTTATTTATACAGCGAGGGGGGTGGGGTGGGGGGGGGGGATTTTGAAGACAAAAAGAAAAACAAGTAAAAAGGCAAAACATGAGCAAAAATTAAGACGGCAAGGTGCGTGCTGCATAGGAAAACTAAAATAGCAACTAAAAAGGTGCTCAGTGATTGTGTAAATTAATAGAATAAGAAAACTGAAGCAAATATAAGCGTATATTGTTAACGTGGTGGCGTCGCATGCAATGAGTCAGTAGGAATTGCGTTACACACGCCTTCTTTCAATTTTCTCCTTAAAAAAATTAATAAACTTTAATTATCTATCAAAATTTTAAATATATAAATTATTTATTTATTTTATTTTAATATTTTTTATTGCTAACATTACCGATTAATTTTTATAAATTAATTAATTTTTATTTACCAATATTTTAAATTATATTTTAAATTTTTATTACATATTATTTTAAATTTATTTAATCTTTAATTATTTCTTTAACCGTTTAAAAATTTAAATTCGATGTAATTTTAAGTCCTAATTTTAAAATATTTATAAAATCGGACATTTCCTGGTTTCGCTGGAGCGTACGAACAATCGCGCTTCTACTCTTCACAGTCCAAGCTTCTCCCTTCGACTTTTCCAACGATAAGGAAGGGAGTGTTAGTCTACACACACGTTTCAGTAATCACATCTAGGATCGTTCCAAAATCACCATCAACCATCACATACAGACCCGAGAAACACCTAATGACAATCTAGTTGCATTGAAATGATTTACTGATAAATTAAAATGGAAAGGGGAATAAAGAGAACATTCTGGAGAATATGCGATGGGGGAGAGAGAATAAGAATACATATAGTGAATAGTGGAAGGCTTACTTAATTGTTATTGTCGTGAAGTGGCGTGGCGCGACGTACTTTTGAACTGTAAGCTAGTGGGGCATGGGTGCGATTTCGCTCAGAGTTTGTTTATCATTCAACGGCACGCCTGTGTCTTTCTCCGTATTCGAATTTTACGAAATAAGGCCGAGATCCAAAATCTAGCAGTAGTTAAATAATTATAAATTTTTTAATATTTAGTTTTTTAAAGTTAAAATTATTTCAATTCTATAAAATGATTAATAATTAAATTATAATAAATTCTAATTTGTACCTTATTTCAAAGCTTGATAATTTTTTTGTCGTATCATTCGATCTATTTTGGAAACTGACTACCTTAACTATTGTAGTCGTACAAATATCGGATCTCTAACAATATTCACATAATGAGTTGGAAGAATTTTGTAATTATTGCAATAAGAGTTAGGCAAAGAGTGCTAGATTCATAATAATTAAGTTTATTTATAATAAGTTTTGAACATTTTAATAATTTAATCGAAATTTTAATTAAATTTTTACTGTTGAGCAAGTTTTATATATAATAAAACTTTCAATACCCGCAAATATACGGATTGTAACTTGTAGTATCGAAAGGTATCGATCCTACAAAGAACTGGTTAAAGCGAATTGAACCTAACTTTGTGTAATGTAATAAAATATGATATGAGTGAAAAATAATATCAGAAATTATAGCAATCAAATATCAAATATCAAATGAATTGTAAAAATTAAGTAAGGATGATCAAGCATAAATGAATAGGATTTATTTTTTTCATTTTTTTGATCCCCTAATGATTACTAATTTAATTATGTATCAATCCTAGATTTTTGAAGAGTTTGATTACTCCATATCAAAACCTTGCCAATTAACCCATATTAAATCTGAAAAACTCTAGTATTTCAATATCTCAATTTATAACTCTTTACCTAACATTTTCAATTCGTTTTGAATTTTTCTATTGAATAATCAAGTACTCTTGTGACTTATTAATTCACCAACTCTTGTTGCCCAAATTAATCAGATTATTTTTGACTCACTCTTTCGATTTATTGCCAAAGTATGAACATGCACCATTAACACAACAAAGAAATTGTATTGAATCAATAAATATTGTCATAAAATAACTTAAGAACAAACTCTAATCTGGAAATTTAGAATATCATAAACGTATGACATTTGGAAATTCAGTTTATACATCAAGTAATACAAAAATAACCAAAGAGAAAGAAAGAAAACCTCTATTTAGAGCTTGATCTGAAAAACTGGAAATCTAGACATCCTTCTCGATCTTCCTTGTCTAATACATTTGTATCACTTGATAAAAAGTTTTGCTATTTTCAAAGATTAGTAAGATTTATTTATCAAAACACCTCTTTTTAATTTCCTTTAATGTTAACTAGTAAGTTGTTATTCTTGATATATTTTCGCTCTATTTTGTCATTGTTTTTTGTATTGCATGATGTTAAACTGCCTTTTGTCTTTGTAAATTTGGTACTGCTGCTTTGTTTTCAATGTTTGCAGATTTTATGGGAGAAAAATGAAGATAACTAGAGGAAAGCACGGTCTACCCGTGTAAAGAGACACAACTCGTGTAAAGTTTGCCAATAAGAGGGAGATTTTAGTGAAGATCCGAGGAGTACACGGTCAGGCCTTGTCGTGTAAATTAACATTGACAGTGTCTTCCAATAACGAAAAGGCAACCAAACCAGAGAAGAACACAATCTGCTCGTGTATTGCCACACGGCCCATGTACGACAGATCTGATGATTTTTCCAGTAGTTAAAAAGGTAGTTTAACGATTTTTTAAAAGGGGGAGACTTGAAGATTGAGAAGGAAGATTAAAGAATCAACTAGAGTTCTTTCTCCTCCTCTTTTACTTGTTATTTGTCCTGGATGTTCATGTTTATGATTTTACTCTTTAGTTGAATTTAGTCATTACTCTGTAAATTTTCTTATTATAGGATGTTTGTTTCAATTTGGGATTTATGCATTAAACCTTATGCCTTTACTTCTAAATTCAATGTTGTCTTGATTTTAGTATAGTATTTTGATCTAATGATGATTTGATATATCTAATCTAGGGTTTCTTATTGAATATTGACAGATGTTAAACTAAGTACTAAAAAGTGATGTTTAATGTTTGAATTACTAGATTAGACTTAATTGAAAGAATATCTAGAAATAGGATTCTTCATTAAGAGTATTTGAGATTAACCATTGTATGCATTGGGTTAGATTCGATTTTAGTCTAGGAAACTAGTTTAAAAATTGGAATCAACACGTCAATTACTTCTAAAGAATTAATTGATAAGAGTGGGTTAATGTACTTAGATCAATATTTTATTTCATATGGATGGCATGAATTCTTTGTTGGAATAAATTCCTAGAGTATTAGGTTAAATTCTGTTAATCGTGTATTGATATTTCCTTTACAAATGAATTTTTATATTCAATTTCTGGAAAATTTAGAGGTATCAATTTAGTATTTTGGCCTAGTCCTTGTGGATCGACACTTGATTGCTTCAACTAAACCCATATACATGAGATGCTTATCAAGTTTTTGGCGCCGTTATTGGGGACTAGGGTCAAATATTGAATTTTTCTAAACAAAGTTGACTAAGCTTTACTAAATTCTATTCTAATTATATTCGTGAATTGAGATTTATATGCAATATATTTTCACAGCCACATTTGATCTTGAGATGGAAAGAACGTACCACAGGAGAAAGAGACAGAGGTTTGTAAATAAGAAGAAAGCGACAACTGCCAGCAGTAGCAATACGAAGGCAGAAGGAGTAGGACCACGACTCTGTGATTATGCAGAGCCTGGGGTTCAAGAAAAAACTTCGGGGATTCGGAATCCAAATATGGAAGCAAATAATTTCGCGTTGAAACTAGCCCTTATCTCTATGGTGCAGCAGTCGCAATTCGGAGGGTCACCTGTCGAGGATCCAAATATGCACTTAACGGTATTCTTTGAAGTTTGTGACACTCTGGAAATGAATGGAGTCACCCCAAATGCAATTTGTCTCTGCCTTTTCCCATTCTCTTTAAGGAATAAGGCAAGAGTATGGCTTCATTCACTTCCAGCTGGATCTATTACTACATGGGATCAACTCTCCAGGACGTTCTTAGCCAAGTATTTTCCTCCAAGCAAAATGGAAAATCTCAGAAATCAAATCTCAACATTCACACAAAAAGATGATGAGACGTTGTATGAAGCATGGGTGCGTTATAAAGATTTACTTCGGTTATGTCCACACCATGACTTACCAACTTGGATGGTCCTTTATAACTTCTATAATGGATTACTCAAGTCTATGAGGACATTAATCGATGCTGCAGCTAGTGAAGCAATTTTGAATAAAACTTATGCTGATGCATACAATCTCATTGAAGAGATGGCTCTCAATTACTACCAAGGGTCCAATGAACGAGGAGCAGCAAAACATACTCCAGTTACGTATGATGTTGATGCACTTACTATACTTTCTACTAAAGTGGATGCCATGACTCATAGGTTAGATCATTTGAATGTTAATTCTGTGAATGCTAGTAGTTATACTTCTGCATATGAAATTTATGGTTCTATTGATCATGTGTCTGTTAATTGTCAAATTGGTAGTCCTTTTGCTCAAGATCAGGGTAGTGAATAAGTTCAAGCCATTAATAACTTTAACCCCAGACCTCAATTTGATTCACACTCAAACACTTACAACCCAGGTTGGAGGAACAATCCCAATTTCTCCTGGAGGAATAACCAAAACGCCCCGTTTAAGCCAAACATTAGACCAACTCTTAGATTTCAAAGACCTTCCAATCCACAAGGACCTCCAAAATCAAACTTGGAAAGTATGATGGAATCCATGTTACTAGCCTAAAGACAACAAGATGAAATCATCAAGCAATTAACCTCTAAGGTAGACCTGTTAGCTGCCCATAACAAGTTGCTTGAGAACCAAATCGCAAATCAGGCTAGTTCATCGACCACACCACCAGGTAAATTACCTAGGCAACCTGAAACCAATCCTAGGGAGCATTGTAAAGCTGTGACATTGAGAAATGGAAAAAAAAAATAGCAGGACCCCATGATCCTAGGAATGAAGTTGCAAAAGAAGGCGCAATTAAAAAAAAGGACAGGGTTAGTAGAGAGGTAGAAGTTGAGAAGGAAAAGAAAAATGAGGATGATCCTTCTAAGGAACTAGAAAAGCCATCCCAAAAATCATACACTCCATCAATACCCTTTTCTCATAGAATGGCCAAAGCCAAGTTAGATGCTCAATTTGGGAAATTCTTAGAAGTTCTCAAAAAGCTCTGCATCAACATTCCTTTCACAAATGCACTTTCTCAAATGCCTTCTTATGCTAAGTTTTTGAAAGAAATTGTCAAATAAAAGAAAATTAGAAAAGCATGAAACTGTTGCCTTGACTGTTGAATGTAGTGTTGCCATTCAAAACAAGCTTCCTCCTAAACTCAAAGATCCTAGTAGTTTTTAAATCCCTTGTCAAATTGGTAAAGTTACAATTGAACGCGCTTTGTGTGATTTAGGGTCAAGTGTGAGTCTAATGCCACTCTCTTTGTGTAAGAACCTTGATTTAAGAGAGTTGACACCGACTACTGTTGCTTTGCAATTAGTAGATTGATCTGTTAAATATTATGTTGGTGTATTAGAAGATGTGCCTATTAAAGTAGGTAATTTGTATGTGCCTGTTGATTTTGTTATTCTGGAAATGGAGGAAGACACCCGCACCCCAATCATTCTTGGGAGGCTATTTTTGGCTACAGAGGGATGTCAGATAGATGTAAAAAATGGAAAATTATCTTTTGAGATTAGTGAGGATTGTGTTCAGTTTGACCTGTCAAAAGCTACTAAATTTTCGAGCTTGTCTGATGATTGTTTTAGAATTGATGTAATTGAATCCATTGTAAATACCCATTTGTCTAAACAACGTTCGGATGATTTTCTTGAGCATTGTTTGATTAATAATGGAACACCAAGTGATGAGATTCCAGAAGTGGCCGTGATTGCTAAAGCTTTAGCAAATCTCCCTGCAAATAACAAGGCCAAAGAAGAGCAGTTTGAAGTTCCAGAAGTGGATCAACCAACTAAAGTGAAAGCACCTGAGGTAGGACTCAAACCCCTTCCTTCCAATTTAAGGTATGAATTTTTTAACCCTAATTCTACTTATCCTGTCAATGTGAATGTTAAATTGGATGCTGCTGATACTGAAAAACTTGTTAGCGTCTTAAGAAAGCATAGAAAGGCCATAGGTTATTCCCTAGATGACCTTAAGGGAATTCATCCTTCTGTGTGCATACATAAAATCCTAATGGAGGACGACCATAGGCCTACCATTGAACATCAAAGGAGGTTAAATCCTAGTATGCAAGAAGTGGTCAAAAAGGAAATTTTTAAGTTGCTTAAGGCTGCCATAATTTACCCTATTTCGGATAGTAAGTAGGTTAGTCCAGTCCATGTAGTTTCTAAAAAAGGAGGGGTGATAGTAGTGAAAAATGAAAAAAAGAACTCATTCCAACTAGGACTATCACCGAGTGGACAATGTGCATAGATTATCGTAAGTTGAATTCTGCAACTAGAAACGATCATTTTCCCCTTCCCTTCATTGACCAGATGTTAGAAAGACTTATTAGGAACTCTCATTTTTGTTATCTTGATGGGTATTTGGGTTTCTTTCAGATTCCCATTCACACAAGATCAGGAGAAAATCACTTTTACATGTCCATATGGTACCTTTGCATATAGGAGAATACCTTTTGGTCTTTGTAATGCCCCTACCACTTTCCAACATTGTATGATGGCCATATTTTCTAATTTCATTAAAAACATAATAGAAGTGTTTATGGACGACTTTTCTGTTTATGATTTGTCATTTGATGATTGTTTGATAAATTTGTCAAAAGTGTTGGAAAAATGTGAAGAGGCTAATTTAGTTTTAAATTGAAAGAAGTGCCATTTTATGGTACAAGAGGGGATTGTATTAGGTCATTTGGTGTCAAGTAAAGGTATTGAAGTTGACAGAGCAAAAGTGGAAGTAATTGAAAAATTGCCCCCACCTACCTCAGTAAAAGGTGTGAGAAGTTTTCTTGGACATGTTGGTTTTTACCGATAGTTCATCAAAGATTTTTCCAAAATAGCAAAACCTCTCACACGTTTACTTATCAGGGATGTACCTTTTGAATTTAATGAAGATTGTTTGAGTGCCTATTACAGGTTGAAAGATGCCTTAGTTACAGCTCCAATTATGCAAGCACCTGATTGGGATCTTCTATTTGAAGTGATGTGCGATGCAAGTGATCATGTTTTGGGAGCTGTTTTGGGATAAAGAAAGGACAACAAATCTTATGCCATCTACTACACTAGTCGTACTTTAGATGAGGCTCATATCAATTACACAACCACAAAAAAAAAAAGAATTTTTGGCAATCATTTTTGCTCTTGAAAATTTTAGGTCTTACCTAATTAATTCTAAAGTTGTTGTCTTTACAGATCATACAGCTATACGACATTTGTTAAAGAAGAAGGACTCCAAGCCACGTCTTATCCGATGGGTCTTATTACTGCAAGAATTTGATATGGAAATTAAGGATAAAGCTAGTACTGAGAATGTGGTAGCTGATCACCTTTCTAGGATTACT
>JAOSBL010000004.1:18784429-18798741 GCA_027568915.1 Erythroxylum roraimae | reverse complement strand
TGCTTTTCATTTTTGCTTCCGTCTGCTTTTCATTTTTGCTTCCGTCTGCTTTTCATTTTGCTTCCGTCTGCTTTTTACTTTACTTCCGTCTACTTTTCATTTTTGCTTCCGTCTGCTTTTCATTTTTGCTTCCGTCTGCTTTTCATTTTGCTTCCGTCTACTTTTTACTTTGCTTCCATCCTTTTTTATTATTTGTTCCTCATCAAAATCATACTCTAAAGTCATTTTGACTTAACACTAAAGCCTTTGGTTAAGGATTTGTTTCATACCTTAGGTGACATTGAACTTGAATATGAATCAAAAAGCCCTTGAACCACTCATTTTTCTATTTTTTGAATGCTTATAGATGCATAAACAAAAATGTTTGGGATCATCCTAAGAAAAAACCACTGATGTTTTAGACCACCTCGAAGCACCAAAAAACTCGAGAGGAATCTTCCTCTCTTTAAAGAGAGTAGAAGAGTAGTAACTTAGTTCTAAGTTTGGGGCAAGGTCCCTTATAAACTTTCAAAGTGATTTGTTAAGAGTAATATTCTTAAGAAAAATTGAAGAGCTAAGGTCAAAAGGGAGGTGTTGCAAAGGTTCCAAAAGTAACCTGAGAAGCATAAATAAAGGTATAAGACGGAGTTACATAGAGAGGGCTATGAGTGGCCACCTTGAAGGAAAAAGCTTTAGGAAGAGAAGGGAAGCCAATCGGGAATAAGTTAACAGTAAGAATGGGTAGTTGAGATATAAGGGGTACTATATTAAAAGAGGGAAGCAACCTAAAAAGGAGAAGGCAAGAAACAAAATAGGAAACTATTGAGAAAGTTTTACTTTTATAAAACCCTCAATATTCCACAAGTGCACCGATCGTAAACGTAGTAGTTGAGGTGTCAATCCCACGAGGAATTCGCTAAACTAATTAAATCCTAACTTTGTCTAAGGTCTAGAAATGTGATAAAAATGAAAATAAAACTAAACAGAAAATTGAGCAATTGAATATGATTGACTGAAATTGAAATTTCGAAATTAACACAAGTAAATCAAGATAGAGCACTAACCACTTAACAAATGAGAAATCCTAATAAGATAAGATCAAACAATTATGATAAGATGGGATTCATTCTATCGTCATTTTGCTACCTTAATCACTTTTGATCTAATCGATATCGATCCTAGAATTCCGAAGGGTTGATTATTCCTCCCAAGATATAATCATTTAAACCTAATTAATAATCCCTAATTGATTCCAAAATTTTGATTTTGCAATCTCTCAATTAACAAAAACAACCTACGTCTTCAGTTAGTTCTTAATGGATTTTGTTAGATAATCAGTTCCTCACATATGATCTCTTTTCGTATGATTATCGATTTGATATTTATGTGATCTGTTAGGTTTTTAATTCCTATTACACAACCTAATCATATTACAATTGATTCAGTCTCTTGATTTATTATTGAAGTATGCGAAAACCATAAATATCAAAATACTCAAACATTTCATTAATATCAAAAGCAATTAAGTCACAAAATCATTCAAGAATAAATCCCACAATGAAATTAGAACATCATTAACAACATGCTAAATATTCTAAAACCCAATTCATACATCAAGATGAAGTAAATAAACAAGAGAAATTAGAAAAGAACTTGAGATGGTTAGGTTGGAGTGGCTGGACAATAGTTGTAGATGCTCTACTTCCCTTCTCTCCTTCTTGCTCTTCTTTGTGTTCTTTCTCAATTTGGAAAATGTAGGCTCTCCTCATTAGGGTATGATCTTATATAGTTATTTAGTCATTTAGGGTTAAAACTAGGTTTTATCCAAGTTAAAAAGTCCAAAATGATCTTTTAAAAATTAAAACAAAAGGAGATCCTTACATCTGACTAGCGCGTGTCAATATTGTGAAAGGGATGTCAAAATCATGACCTTGTGAAAAATAGCTTCTTTCATGATCGTGACCTAATGTGATCCTTTTCTGTCATGATCATCTCAGGGATGTCACGATCATGATCCTGGGGGAGACTTTTTGTCATGACTATGACAGGCATGTCACGATTGTGACCTTGTTCCTTTTATCCAAACTTTCTCCAACTTCCTTTAATTTTCTTCATCTGATTTCATACACTAATAAACATATCAAAACACCTTAAATGTACAAAATTAAAGTCCAATATGATGCTCTAAACCACAAAGCACTCAAAAACATAAACACATAATCACATTAACATAATTTTATATCTAAACATGCACAAATCATCTAATCGACGCCTAAAAACACACTAAAACACCTACCAAAACATAATGTAAACTACAACTATCAACATCCCCACACTTAAACTTTTACTTGTCCTCAAGAAAAAAAAATACATACTCAAACACACCAAACAATAACACATACATTCATGCATATGCAATAATGATACAATGGCATCTAACTTCACGAAATAGTTTTAACCTCAAACAGTAATCCTTCAAGTCATTCCAACTTATTAACTTATGCAGTTTGTGGCTAAAAACTTTGGATGGAATATACATACTAATAAAGACAATAACATTATATTCATTCACCCTAAGCACTTGTACACATACATTGATAATTAGTAGTCAATTAAAATTGTAACTACCATTAAGTAGATGAAAATTCTTTCTATTTTCAAAGATTGGTAGGAATTATTTATCAAAACACCATTTTGTTCATTTTTTTGAATGTTGACCTTGTCTTTTGATGCGAAGGCAAACATTTGTGATGAATGTCCCCCAGTTACTCAACTAGCCCATGTTTTATTAATAGGCTTGTTTGGAATGTCATACTAGCCTTTTGATGCAAACGCAAACATTTGTGATGAATGTCCCCTAGTTACTCAGTTGTATCACATTCTCAACTAGCTACTAGCTCTATTCATAACCTGAAGGCTAGCAGAATAGTTAGTTATTAAAGAAACATACACTTTACTTTTTTATTTTTATTATCACATTTCACATTGCCTACCGCATTTCTTTTAGCTAATCATGCTCTTAAAATGTTGCTAATGATGCTATTCTATTGACTTATAATTATAAATGTATGTAACAAATTCCTAAGGTAAATGAACTAACATCATATCCTAATTAGCATGCATATTCAACCAAAGATACTTAGAACATAACTTTCACAAGTTAATAAGTTTTTACAACTTAAAAGACTATGTTCAGAGCTAAACTAATTCTATCAAGTCATAGCCGTTGACACATTTACATAATTCACACAATCTCAACCTACAAAAAAACTAACAATATGGCATGCAAAATTTACATTTATGATGACAAATGCAAACCTCCTCATACTTGGACCACACATTGTCCTCAATATGAGAAGAACAACACATAAAAGAAACTAGAAATGACTAGAAAAAGTAAAAATAAATGGAAAAGATAAAGGTTAGAACATGAGCCCGTTACGATGATTGAGGTGGTGGCGGTGTTGGTGAAGGAATTTAAAGATACTTCGGGCAATGAAGTTCCACCAATTCACTCCGTACAAAATAAAAATAACAAAATACTAATATAATAAAATAAAACAAATAAAACAAAATTTAGTTCTTGGTTTGCCTCCCAAGTAGTGCTTAGTTAACGTCACTAGTTTGACATGCTCTACCTTCCACACTCAACTTTGGTCAATTATGAGTGGCTTACGTCCACTTGTGTTGCCCAATTTCAACTTCGTAGCTTATAAATAAGGTATATGTTGGAAGATAATAAAAAGGACATAATCAATCGAATCAAAGAATCCAAGTAATTTTTGTAATGCCCTTTTTGATAACAAACTATCAACGTAATCGAGAATGATGAAATCCTATAAATCTTAAATGGAATCAAACAATTTGTGTTGTAGAAAGTGAATTGCTCATCTTCTTCTACAATCATCATCGTCCACTCTTCTGCTTCAACTTCTTGAAAAAGGACTTCTAAATATTCCTTAAAATTTATATCCCTTATCACCTGTTCTTTGTAGCTTACTTCTTCAAAACCCTTTCTCTTGCATTTTGACATACTCCCATTATGTCTATTTTCAAGCAAGAGCTACTTTCTTTTGGATTGTTCAAGTCTTTGTTCATACTGTACTCCACATGTTCATCACCAATCCGAAGGAGCACCTTACCTTCATAAACATCTATCAGTGCTTTTTCGATGTTTATGAAGGGTCACCAAAGACTTAGTGGACAATTCTTATCCTTTTCGAAATATAATATGATGAAATCCACAGGAATAATGAACTTGTCTACCTTTACGATAACATCTTCCACCACATCAAATGGTTTCTTTATGGATCGATCTGCCAACCGAATAAGCATCGAATTTGGCTTCACATTGTTAAGCTCTAATTTCCTAAAGATCAACAAAGGCATAAGGTTTATACTTACGCCTAAGTCGTATAAGCATTTTGCAAATTCTAAATCATCAACCACACAAAGTATTATAAAGCTTCCAAGATCCTTCAACTTAGAAGGCATATGAATAGAGTTACAGCTTTCAGTTAGTGCTATCAATTGATTATCTTCCCAAGTCTGCTTCTTTTTTAACATGTCTTTCAGGAATTTGGTGCACTTGGGCATATGCTCCAATGCCTCGACAAAAGATAGATTGATTTACAAGGTCTTTAATTTCTCTACGAACTTTACAAATTGTGAATCTAGTTTGTTCTTTTGTAATCGTTGAGGGTATGGAATCTTGGGTGGATATGGCAACGGGGCAATGTAAGGAGGGTTTCTTCTAGGTAGGTTTCAAATTGTTTCTCTACTGGTTCCTCAAGTTCTTCCCCATTTATAATTGTGATTGCTTTGAGTTTCTCCTTTGGGTTCGCTTCAGTATTGCTCGGCTGACTCCACACTCTTCTTATTGAAAATGTGTTTGCCAATTAAATTACTTAGATCTTTAAGTTATGAATGGAAGAGGCATGATTTTTAGTGACTGGCTTGAACTTCTCCTCCAATCACTTATGATCTTCATCCATGTTTATGAGTTTGTATAAAAGTCCTTAAAATTGAGTTTCTCTTATTGAAATCCAAGTGGATCTTGAGGTCAAAATTGACCTCCTGTATCGTTCGACCAAGAAAAATTTTGGTGGTTCTTCCATTTAGGATTGTAATTATTAGAATAAGTGTTGTTCGCTCCTCCTTGACCAAATTGTGTATCCAAGTAGTTGAGTTGCTCCATCTTATCATTTTGCATTAAAAAATAATCAGTTGTAAAATGGTTATTTTGCCCTCATAATTCGCATCTATGCTAAATTGCTTTAACTGGAGCGGATGAAGAGGCTTGGAGGTTGTTAAGTTGTCTTGTTAAATTTTCAATCTCAGTCTACATTGTTGTCATTAAATCAACAAGAATGATTCCCTTATGATCTCGAAAAGTCAACTGTTGTCTACTTTTGTCCAATGAATAAAGACAACTGTTGTTCACCATCTCTTCTAACAAATGCTTCGCTTCCTCAACTGTATTCCATACAAGAGATCCTCCAGAAACTACAGTTATGGTGCCTCTTATGGGTAGATTAACTCTATTGTAAAAGCTTTGCAAAAGGAATTCTTTGGGTAGGTTATAGTGAACTTTGCAAATCCTTAAACTGTTCCCATGCTTCATAAAGTGACGCCCCATCACTTTGTTGGAAATTTGTGATCTCCTTTATCAATTTTGTTGTCTTGGTTAGGGTAAAGTACTTGTCCAAAAATGTACACACCAATTGCTCCCAAATTGTGATGTTTGTAGGGCTTAATGAATGATACCATGCCTTAGCTCTATCCCTTAATATGAGGGGAAAGAGTCTCATCCTAACAACATCTTCCATCATTCCACGATATCGAAAAGTATCACATATTTCTAGAAAATTCACTAAATGAGCGTTAGGATCGTCATTAGTTAACCCATAAAACTGCACATTAGTTTGCAACATGTTTAGAAAAGCTGACTTAATCTCGAATGATGCTGCTTGCACCGGTGGTCGAGTCATTCCTTAATGTTTAGCACTGAACCTTGGTCTAATGAAATCCATAAGGGTTCATTGATGGTCTCCTTGATTGAATTCTTCTGCCATTGTTTATTCGATCTCTTCTTTTTGGCATCTTGCTCTTCGAATTGGTTGTTCTAATCAGGTGATATCAAGTGTTAATGTTTCAATGATCTTGCTTAAACTTCAAGTAACTTTAGTGTTCATGTAGTAGCATGGATATAGGAAAGGCAAAAAATTCCTTAAAATAAAGGAATCTAAATAATCCTAAACTAACTCCCCGAAAATGTCACCAAAAACTTGTTCAACAATTTTTACTTATATAAAACCCTCAATGGTCTGCAAGCACACTGATCGTAAACATAGTAGTTAAGGTGTTGGTCCCATGAGGAATTCGCTAAACTAATTGAATCATAACTTTATCTAAGGTATAGAAATGTGATAAAAATGAAAATAAAACTAAACAAAAAATTAAGCAATTGAATATGGATTGACTGAAATTGACATTTTTTTGAAATTAACACAAGTAAATCAAAATAGAGCACTAACCACTTAACAAATGAGAAATCCTAATAAGACAAGATAAAACAATTATAAGAAGATAAGATTCATTCTATCATCATTTTGCCACCTTTATGACTTTTGATCTAATCAGTATTAATCCTAAAATTTTGAAGGATTAATTATTCTCTTTCATGATCTAATCATTTAACCTAGGTAATAATCCCTAATTGATTCCAAAATTCTAATTTTGCAATCTCTCAATTAACAAAAATAGCCTATATCTTTAATTAGTTCTTAAGCAATCTATTAGACAATCGGATCCTTACACAAGATCTCTCTTTGTAGGATTATCGATTTGAAATTTATATGATCTATTAGATTGTTAATTCTCATTTCCCAGCCTAATCTTGTTACTATTGATTCAATCTCTTGATTTATTATTGAAGTATGCAAAAACCATAAATATCATAATACCCAAACATTTCATTAATATCAAAAGCAATTAAGACATAAAATGATTCAAAAATGAATCCCACAATGAAATTAGATCATCATTAAAAACATGTTTAACATTCTCAAACCTAAGTCATACATCAAGATGAAGTAAATAAATAAGAGAAAGTAGAAAAACACTTGAAATGGTTGGGTTGGAGTGGCTGGACAGCAGTTGCAGATGCTCCTCTTCCCTTCTCTCCTTCTTGCTCTTCCTTATGTTCTTTCTCAATTTAGAAAATGGAAGCCCTCCTCATTAGGGTCATTTTATGTTCTTATATAGTTCTTTAGGTTTTACCCATACTAAAAGTTCTAAAAAGGCCCTCCAAAAATTAAAATAGAAGGAGATCCCCGCATCTGATAAGAGCCTATCATGATCGTGACCCTATGAAAATTAATGTCATGATTGTGACCTTGTTCCTTTTGTCCAAGCTTTCTCCAACTTCCTTCAGTCTTCTTCATCTGAGTTCATACACCAATAAACACATCAAAATGCCTTAAGCACACAAAATTGAAGTCTAATATCATGCTCTAAACCACAAAACACTCAAAAACATAAACACACAATCACATTAACATAATTCTAAACCTAAATATGCACAAATCATTTAATCGACACCTTAAAACACACTAAAACACCTACCAAAACATATTGTAAACTAAAACTATTAGAAACAATTACTAAAAAAAGGAAAAAGTGTAATAACAAGGAAAAAAGTAGATTGGGGTGAAAGGAGGAAGAAATGAGTTAAAGGTAGAGAGTACTCAAAACTAAGTTAAACTGGGGAGAAGGAGAAAGGGATGACACTAAGTGGGGGATTCTATTAGTAAGGACGTCAATAGGGGGAGAACATAAAAGAGTTTTCCCCTAGATGATGATCACATTTGGGTTTTCACTATCATGCTTTTAAATGTGGGCTTCAGTTTCCATTTCACTTAGCCACCTTACAAATCCTTAACTTGACTAAGGCCTAGCCAACTCTAACCTTATGCCTAGATTTCATTAGACTGATTCATATTTGTACACCATATTTGAGAGTTAACACCTAACCTTGAATTATTTAAATTTATACACTAGCATAGGCTTGTCGAGACCAATAGTAAATGGTATAACTTAATCATCAAGAATGAATCTCAGTTTCTAGTCATTCCATTAGGTATAACTTAATCATCAATAATGGATCTTAGTTTCTAGTCATTTCTAGTCAAGAATGATAAGTTCCTTTTCCTAACAAACAATATAGACCTTTTAACCTTCATGATATTTTAGATGGGGATAGATGAAAGGTCCTTTTAGTGGAAAGAAACAACCAAACTTTCAAATTCCTTAGGCAAAAACTAATAGATAAAAACTACTATATGAAGCTAGTTTAATCCAATTAAAGGTTCCTTATAGGGAATAACATTCTTATAGGTTTATTTCTTCTTGTTTTATTTTCTTGTTTTTCATTAAGTTTCTTGATAACTTTATCATTTTATGAAAACTATAAACATGAATAAGATGTTTGTGAAGATAAAAGTAGTTAAAGACAAATGTTTGCTTGACTTATCTTCATGGGAAAAGAAACAAAAAGTGACCTATAATGATGATTAAAATGGATTAGGTAAAGCTTAGGCCTTATAAGGCTCACGCCTAAGCCTAGCACTAAGCTTGATTGAGCTTGAGCTAATAGGCCTAAAAACTAGGTCGGATAAGAATTTGGGCTAGCTTGTAAAGTTTAAACTTATTAGGCTTTAAATAAATATTTTGTTCTGATTATGTCCCCCAAGCTTTAAGTCATATTTTTTTCATTAGTCCCGAGCCAATGTCGAATCCAAGTCAAATCATATTTTTCTTGTTGAATTTGGTTTAGGTTCGCGTCTTCTTATTAAGACTAGTGATGAGTTCATTACTATTGAGCCCATGACATTAATGATATACACCCTTGTATTCTAAGCATTTCCATCGCACTTCCCTTTACCTAATGAAAATTTTGTTAATTTCCTTACACTTTAAAAGCCTGTAAAGGATGATGATTGGTATTTTCTTAATTCAACTTGAAAAAATGATTTTAAAAAAAAGGTTAGGATGGTTCATATGAATGTAACCCCCAAGAATAGGGATAACTTAGAGAATTGGAATTCATTTGCACCTTCTAAACAAGGCATTTCTCTAAGGTAAGTGTACATGGTTTATTGAACATTTATTTATCTTTTCAGGCACAACTTTTTTATTTGTCTTTTTCAAATTGTTTCTTCTGTAATAATGGGTTATGAGAAGGCATACAAGGATATGGGAAGGCTACTAAGAAAAAAGAGGATGCTAAGAGTGCATCCTTAAAGGCTTGTAAGGACCTTAAGGCCTTCTTAAAAAAGAAACATGTTATTAAAGAGCAAATATTCAAACACCTGGATAAGCTTGAGAAGGAGAACATAAGGTTAAAGGATGAGGTGGAAGGCCTAAAAAAGGGACACCAAAGGAGTAATAGAGCAAGTTTTAAGGTTATGAATTCAAAATTGAGATTATTTATCTCCATTTTAGGTTAACGTCCTTTGAGAATTAAAACCATAATAACTCCATAAGTTATATGATAACGAAGTTCAAGGCTTGCAAAAAACTCATGCATAAGAAATATCCAAATATGTTACTTGCAAATTTAGACATCATTGATGCTTTTAGCCTTAACCAATCCAAAATAAGGTGCTTGACGAGTTTTACGATTTTTATAGCGAGGCTAAGATCATTGGTCCTATAGACGACAAATCTCCCAACCCTATTGTTGTCAACCTTGCAACCTCTAGCAACACCCTCATTTTTATCTATGTCATTGCTTTCCTTATATTTTCTTTTCCCTAGTGTACAAATTTTTAGTTGTATGAATGATTTGGACAAGTTTAGTTCTTAGTTTTAATAAAAAAAATTAAAAGTGAAAAGAATTCTTTAAATATCCCAATCAAGAGAATCAAAGAAATTATCAATATATGACTATATAAAATTTAAGTTACTAAAAATTTCATCATAATCTTACACCTAATGATCAATCTTACAGAATTCTTTAAATATCCCAATCAAGAGAATCAAAGAAAGTATCAATATATGACTATATAAAATTTAAGTTACTAAAAATTTCATCATAATCTTACACCTAATGATCAATCTTACACCTAATAGAAGTAATGGCATTAGTCATTCCAAGTTCTATAGTCTTCTTAGTGAGATGCTCATTACATCAGTTGCTTTGTGAGCTCCTAGAATTCCTCTAGTCAAATAGAATATATAGAATAGTTTGTGGTTCCTTTCAAGTCAAATAGAATATATAGAATAGGTTATGTAGAGGCTTAAACAATATTATTCTTTACCTAATCTTTTGTATTGATTCTTAACCTAAATAACTATCTTATCCTATTATGCAAACAGATAAAACATATTCATATTGTGCTACGTTCTGGTCCAAATAGTGTTAGTGTATCTACATTAAAAAAAATTGATGATTGATAGTTTCAAGCTCAAGATAGCATAGAGTGCATAGTTGATTAATGGACCATTGAATTTTGTCTTTGGTTTTTAGTCTCTTCCTAGTAACTATCAAGTTTCAAAAGATGTTTGGAATATAAGGTCTGAAAGCTTATAAGCAAGAAAAGTTAGTGAATTCACCACTACTATTGGTTATCCAGTTAGTTTTGTCCTTCCTAGAGGGTTAGCTAAATAGTCAAGAAAATTTCTCTGTGGTCATTCAAGGTCTTTAAAGCCTATGATCCATGTATCATGTTCAATAACTTTCATTAATCGAACTTAGAGTGAAATTTTGGTTTTAAGTAAAGCAAGGTCCTTTCTAAAATTAAAGGCTTTGCTTTGCCTAATTATCAAACTAGAACTAGGAATTATAACCATTCCATACCTGCATTCTAATAAGGGGGTAGATAGCCTGCCTTTTCATTAGTATTTGTACGAAAAGCCAAGAGTGTTCCTTTCTTTCCCTAATCTTCCAAAAGTTGGAGTTTTTAAGATAGTATCTATTAGTCTATTTGGTCCATAGTGCCTGTTTATTAGTAATTACTCTCCAAATTCTCTTAGCCACTAAGATTAATTGAATCAATTGTATTGAGACCAATCCTATTCCTCCCTCTTACTTTCTCTAGCATAGCTGCTCCTATTTGATTTTTGCTCCTTAGAGATGTCTTCCTTTCTAGACCATAGAAAATTCTTAATATATCTTTCTTGTTCTTTGTTAATCTTCTTGTAAGAAAGCTTTGTTCTACCATGCATTTATTTTTCTCCGAGAGTACTTATCAATTTTGGTGTCTTAACTTCTTATAAGAAATGTGAGTCCTAGGTATTTAAAAGGTAACCAGTGAGCATTCCATCCAATAATGTTCCTTAATATCGTAGTGTTTTTTAGATCAAAAGAGAAATAGATTTTCTCTTATATGTTAGATAACATAAACCTAAAATCCTTCAAAATAATTCAAGAGAGTTATGCATTATAGAGAGAGTGGTTCGGTCAGCTCCACAAAACATCATCAAATCATCTGCAAAGCTTAGATGAGTGAGGTTTAACTCCTCACATTTTTGGTGGAATTTAAAGTTGGGGTAGCTTCAAGTGTTCTTCCAGATCAGTATGGTAAGAATTTCAATGGAAAGAGCAAATAAGTAGGGGGAAAGAGGGTCCCCCTTCCTTATCCCATTGGACCTTTTGAATTTTTTTCTTAGGATACCATTAATGAGGACAATAGATGAGGTAGTTGATATCCATGAATTGATCAAATTAATGTACTTGTTGGGAAAGCCAAACCATTTAAGGCTACAAAGAATGAAGTTCCAATAGAGCATGGAAAATGCTTTAGAGAAATCCACTTCGATTGCACTTCTTTTGATGGAAATATCATAATCCCTCATCAGTTCCTAAACCATTAAGATATGGATCTTCCTGGTATGAAAGCACCTTGGGAGTAATGGATGATGTGTTTCAAGTTTTCCTTTAGTCTTTGGGGTAATAGTTTGGATAGAACTTTATACACAATATTACAACAAGAAATTGGAAGAAAGTCCTTAAGACTATTGGCATTAGGGGATTTAGGATTCAAACAAATGTAGGTGAATTTTATCTCTTTCAGCATTTTTCCAGTGGTCATAAATTCCTGAATTGCCTCAACTAAGAGACTTCGAATGTCATCCTAAGTGAATTGGAAGAAGTGAGTATTATGACTATAGACCTGGTGTTTTTCTTGGATTTTTAGTTGATAGTTGATAGTTGTATAATGTATGATGTTTTAATAGGCATTTTAGTATGTTTTTAGTGTTTAATTAATTAATTCATATATGTTTGGGTTTAGAATTGTATTAATTGGTTAGATATTTTTTTAAAATGTTATATGGGTTAGAGCATGCTATTGAGCTATAATTTTGTGTATTTGAGGTGCTTTAATGTGTTTGTTAGTGTTTAAGATTAGATATCGAAGAACAAAGAAGATTTGGGGGAAGCTCGGGGGAGGATTGGCCACGATCATAACAAAAGCAAAATGGACAGGCCATGATCCATTTGGGATTTTACTTCTACCATGATCGTGGCTAATGAAGCCACATTAACCATATGGTGGCTTCATTAGCCACGATCATAGCAGAAGCAAAATCCCAAATGCCACGATTGTGGCCTGCGTGCGAGTAGACGTGGACTGGCCTTCCAAACTTAAGTTTTTGAGGGTTATTTCAAACTCTTGGGCTCAGGTAAAACCTAGTTTTTACCCTAATTAGTAAAGACTACATAAAGAAAGAAAAAGTACCTAGATTGGGAGCCTCCATTTACCACTTTGGGAAAAAGCTATTGAAGAGGAAAAAGGAAAAGAAAGAAGAAGGTGGAGCTTCAGCTGCTTCAACCTCTAATCCTTCAAGTTATTTTCTTTCTGTCCATCTTTTATTTGATGTATAATATGGGATTGATGATGATGAATCTTGGGTTAAGGATGTTCTAACTTCTTTTAGGGATTTATACTTGATTTAATTTTAATCTAGTTGCTTTTGTTGTTAATGATGATGGGTGTTGTAATTATTTGTTGTATGTAAATGCTCGTTAACAAATCGAAAGAGTGAATCGATAACTAAATTATTAAATTAGGTAATAAGAGTTAAACAATCTAATAGATCACAAAAATAATCAAATTGGTAATTTATGCAAAAAGGGATCTCATATAGGGACCCGATAGTATATTAGAGGACTAAGATCTAATTAGATGTGCGATTTTTTTTTGTTAATTGAGAGATTACAAATTTCATAATTCAATTAGAGTTTATAATTTAGGGTTTAATGTTTATAACTTGAGAGATAGTTATCCACCCTTTAAAAGTCTAAGACTGATACCACATTAACTCAAAAGTGACTAAGTTAGCATTAATGATATAGGATAAATCCCCTTTCTTATAATTTGTTAATCTTCCTTGTTTGAACTCCAATTTTCATTTGGTGGTGCTCAATTTTGATTTCTTTATGTTAATTTTACAATTTCAATTTTCAGTCACTCCATATTCAATTGTTTACTTTTCTGTTTAGTTTTTCTTTTCATTTTAATTACACTTTTTAGGCCTTATAGAAATTAGGATTCAATTAGTTCTCTAATTCCTGGTGGGATTGACACCTCATATACTACGCTATGGCTCTTGTACTTCCAAAAATATTGATGGTTTTATAAGATTAAAATTTGCTCAACATTTGGTTAAAGAGAATCCTTTTGATTTCTAGGTAAGAAGTAGGTGCTGTAAATTTTCTAGAAGATCCTGATGAAAAGTTGTCAATTGACCAATCAGGCTTACTAGCTACTTCATATTAATTTAGCCTAAGGATCTAGATCCTAGAAGATCCTGATAGTAATTGACTACCATCTCCTCAATTGTAACTTTGTTTGTAACCAACTAGTCATCTTGATCCAATAGACATTTGATTTTTTAAAGTTATTTCTAAGTAAAAAAGATTGGTGGAAATACCTTGTGTTGGAGTCACCTTCTTTCAACCATATTGTTCTAGCCTTTTACATTAGTAGTGAGTTGTGTTCAATAAGAGCACTATTAAACACTTTTAATTTCTTGATTTCCTCAAGTCTTAGCCCCTGATTGTTAAGATCCTAATAACAAGCCTCCTGTGCCTTCATTAGGTCTTTCTTGGCATCTTGTAATCTTTATGCAATTGAGGGGCCTTTTCTTTTGAGAAGCTGCTTTAACTTATCTTTTAAAAGCTTAAACTTCCTCATGAACTGGAAGGATTTGTACCTTAGGATCTAGATAACCCATACTCCTCTCATTATGTTGGTGTTAGACCTCGTTCTATTTGCTTAAATTGTTTATTTGGTTATTATGTTTTAAATTGCTTAATTGATTTCTTA
>JAOSBL010000004.1:18565210-18575788 GCA_027568915.1 Erythroxylum roraimae | reverse complement strand
ATGGAGCACTCAGAATAATTTTTCCAACCCAATAACCACGTTAAGCACAATAAAATTACATTAGGCACGAAAACCGGAAATGTCATGTATGCATGTACAGTTATTTCATGTGCACAGATGATACTGTGTATCAATCCTATTATGCAAGAACAGTCCTAAGTCATTCCAGTCCATCTCATCCTATGCCAAATTTACTATTTTACCCTTCCAGTAGGGGGTGGGATGTTACAGTATAACTCACTTAGTTAAGGGCAGATCACTACTTGGAAACAACTATAGCAAGCATTCCTTGCTAAATACTTCCCCTTAACCAAGGCAACAAGAATCATAAAGGAAATTAGAAATTTTCAACAAAGTGATGGGGAGTCTTTGTATGAAAGCTTGGCAGAGAAAGAGTTACAAAGAAGTTTCCCCCACCATATCCTTCCTAGGGAGTTCCTTTCGTGAACATTCTACAAAGGTGTAAATCAGAGAACAAGAGGAACCATGGATGCAACTACTGGAGGTTCTTTGATGAGAAAAACTATTGATGTAGCTTGTGATCTTTTGGAAGAGTTGGTGAGCAATAGTTGTATGTGGTCAAGTGAGAGGAGTAGACAGGGGCAACAGGAGCAAAAAGGTATGATCCCAATTAACTTCGTTACAGCTTTACAGGCACAAATCACAGCCCTCACCACGCAGTTGAGCTACATGCAAGGAGCATCTTCATTTACAGCCAAAGCTATGCAATTATAGTGTGACTTATGTGGGCAAAACAACCATTGCACAACTAAATGTTTCTTGTTGGGAGCTAGTGGTATAAAAAAGGTAAATTACTTGGGCCAACCACAAAGAGGTAGCAATCCATACTCTAACATTTACAATCCAAGGTGAAAAAACCACCCAAATTTCTTTTGGAGTACTAATAATACAGGTGGCCAAGTAAGATAGCAAGGACCTCTTGGATTTTAGCAAGACCGACTTGGATCTTTGGAGAGAAAAATGGACAAGTTAATGGATGTCTTGTGGTCCAAATTGGGAAATGAAGAAGACAACCAAAAGAGGATGTTTTCGAGCTAGGAGGAAAGTCCAAAGAGGATAGAGGAAAAGTTTAATCAGATTGTGAAGAACCATGCCTCATCCATCTACAACTTGGAGGTACAGGTTGGTCAACTTGCTAATGCTTTGTCTTCTAGAAGTATAGGTAGCCTACCAAGTAATAATGAAGCCAACTTAAGGGAACAACTCAAGGCTATTACACTTCGAAGTGGCAAGCAGGTGGAGGAACCAAGTGTGCAAAAGGATAGCCAAGAAAAGGGGAAATGTAAGGAGATAGAAGAAGAGAACGAAGAAGAAAGGTCTTATGTACCACCACCCTATAAGCCCAAACTTCTGTATCCACCAAAGGTAAGACAACATCAGGTGGACATTTAGTTTTCCAAGTTTTTGGAGAAACTGAAGAAGCTTCATATTAACTTGTCATTGGTGGAAGTCTTGGAGTGCATGCCCAAGTATGCGAAGTTTCTTAAGGGCATGCTCACACACAAACGCACTTGGGAGGACAATCAGACGATAACTTTGATAGAGAATTATAGTTGAATCATATCAAGCACAATGCCTTCGAAACTACAAGATCCAGGGAGTTTTACTATTCCATGTGTTATTGGTAACTTTGGATTTTCTAAATGCTTTTGTGATTTACGTGCAAGTATTAACTTAATGCCTTTGTATGTTTTTAGGAAATTGGGACTAGGAGAGGTCAAGCCAACATCCATGCTAATTTAACCTACGGATCAATCCATCAAGAGGCCATTTGGAGTTGCAAAAGATGTGTTCGTAAAAGTGGATAAGTTTATCATTCTTGTTGATTTTGTTGTGTTGGATTTTGAAGCTAATAGAAATTGTCCATTGATTTTGGGTAGACCGTTTATGAATACTGGTAGGGTATTAGTTGATGTGCGTGAAGGAAAATTTGATTTGAGAATTAGTGATACGCAGGTTAAATTTAACATGTCTAAATCTTTAAAGAAACCGATGGATGGTACTGCATGTATGAAAATTAATGTTATGGATGAGTGTATGAAGGAGGTTGAAGAGGAAGTTGATGAAGTTATTGAAGTGCAAAGGGATAAGAGTGTGAGCATACCACTCATAAGGATTAACAAGATACTTACTTGATAAAACCCCAAAATATTCAAAATATCAAGAAGCTCTAACTTCTCATGCACCCACGTACACCATCTTGAAGGTGGATTAAGTGAGGTTTTCTTGGGGCAAATGAAAGAAATAACAAAGTGAGAGTAGCAATAGGTAGAGGAAAGTAAAGTGTAATCTTGGTGAAGGTTCGGTGAAACAAGATCCGAAGAAGAAGAGGAAGAAGCTTCAAGAAGAAAGCCACGAAGAAGATATTTTTAAGACAAGACAAAATAGTGTCTTTGTCTTTCAAAATTAAAAGAAACGTGACTTGGTCTTTCAAATATAATCTAATAATAAATCTTGAACTAAGAAAGTGACACTCGTCACTGATCCATCTTCTAAAGCATTAAACTAGCTTTTCATTTAACTTGTTTAATCATCTCCACTTTTTTTTTTACTCTCATTATCTCCAAATTTTCAAAGTCATTTTCTCACAAATTCTAAATTCAAATAAAATTTCTTCATTATCATTTGATTCTTATTTCTATTTCCTTTCATTAATTTACTTACCAAGCGGCATTTTTCGTAGTTCAATAAAACTCAACATTTTCGAAAATTTTCCCCAAAATTCTAAATAAATAATTACACTCTCTAAATCAACTTTCAGCATATAAAGAAACCGAAATTCTCAATAAGAACACATTTACAATTCAATTATACCCGGAATGTCAATAAATACATGTATAGTCATTTTAATGTGTGCAAAAATTCAAATTCACATGCATGTATGCTAACATTATGCATGAGCATAAAATGCAATTTTCTTAATCTCTTATTAATCTCACATGTACTATATTTTAGGGTTCTAACCCTTAGTATAGGAACAGGATGTTACAACATAACATTTGAGAGTTTAATACTCCATACAAAATGTTTAACATTAAATGGGATGCTAAATTAAAACATTCTAACTAGACTCCTCAGATTCAGCTAATTAGACCTTTGATCCATTTTTCGTCCCTAAAATGGAAGTACTAGACTTCTACTATATCACCTTAGTAGTTAGAACTCCTCTGAACCTGAAAAACAATGTTGCAATTTTGATGAGTTTGCGAACTCAGTGAGTAAACCATCATTGATGTGTTCACTCAAGTCAAAACACCAAGATAAATTATAACCCAATTCAACAAGTATATCACATCATCTAGTATTGAATAACACATCACAATTTATCATATTTCAATAAGTACAACATGTACACAAACATTGCATATCACTATTTCAAAAAAATTCAATAATTAATCTCAATCATTCATATGATACCTGTAAAGTTGTACATGCAAATGCACATACGACTCCATTCTTATTTTGCTTTTTTGTGTCCGAGCGCCTTTCAAACCAATTTATTGTCCCGCGTTTTTTGTGAATATCGAGTTCATTTTTGACCCGAATCTGTTGTGGATTTTGAGTCCATGTTATCTGAGCCTGAGGCTCCTTTCATCATTCTGAGCTTAAAGCTCTTTTCTCTCATTGGTCACTCTGGTCACAACTACTTTAACCAATCATGAATGTCAAATGCAATGATATGAATCATCTCACTCATCATTTGCTTTCATAAGTGTAACTGATTATCTAGAATTCAAATTCAATTTGAATTAAATAAGCATTTCTTGGATAATCACATAATCAACAATTGACATTCAATTTAAAAACACTTCCATAGATAGTCTCGTAATATCAAACTCCTCTTACTAACAATGTCTGGAATTATAACAATCATATAAATAACAATTAAATAACTGAAATTTAACCAACATTAAATCAATCATAGTGAGAAACATCTAGGTTAACTCACAGTATGCTTCAGAAAAGATATTGCCTTGATGATTCGGCAATGTCTAGATGTTGATATTCGCCTTGCATGTCTATCGTCATGCAATACACACATAATTCGCAAATCGCTCAGTTATTTAATCAAATTATTATACAATCATACACTTGTATATGTGTCATATTTCAATGCATGCTCAATTGACTTTCGAGGTATGTATTTTTATACATAGATCTTGACTATTCAATTTGTGTCTATACACCCTAAGACCATTCAAATAATATATTTTGTATACTACCATTTTGCAATCAGGTTTCTACCTTTAAGTTAGCTTGATTTACTCCAAATTCATCAACCATACTTTACACTTGTCCTTGAAAATTTTCATGATCAAAAAGCCTCTTATAACACAAACACAATTGTTACTTTAAATCTGGAATTTTAGTAAGCTAGATCTATGCATTCACCAAACTTTTTCTAGCAATATATATTCATACATTTACCCTATTCTCATTCATAATTACCCCATGTTCTTCAATGCTCATTCATCCATACCTTATACACATTCCTTATGTCCTTAAGATCATTTTTGCATTAAAATAACTCATTTATTCCTTTAACAAATCATAATTTCCATATTTAAACTCAACCACATCAAAGCAATCAATTCTTTAGGTTATGACATCAACTAACTACATAAAATTATCAAGCTCTTAACCAATTAATCATGCAACAAACTAGGCTCATTCCTAGCCTTAATCAAGTCCAAATGTACCAATTTAAAGTAAAATTTCTCAGCTGGTTCGACATGTACACAAGGTTGAAATTAAAATTCCAAAATTTGTCATCAACATCACTAATGTGTGTAACTTTACTACCTTCAATACTTCACGAATTTTACAAGCTTAGAGACATCACTAACACCTGAAATTTTCCAGATTTCAAGTCCTTTAAGGTTACTTCATTTTAGGTTAATTTAACTTCCATATTGGTTACACTAAGGCTTACAAAATTCTGCTCACTTATGTCATTAACAGTCACTTTTTACGAACACACCTACAGCTCTAATTTTCCAGATTCGAAAACACCTTAATAACACCTATCTTTATCATGAATTCCTCATCAATTATACTTCAAATCCTAACTTAAATCATCCATACAACAGCCCATAAACTACTATTTTCGTACATTAAAAATAAAACACAAAAGTGCCCATTCATTCTCTATTTTCCAGCACATCTTCAACACCAATTCCACATTCACTCTATCCCTATTAAGTCATAATAAAAATTCTTCTAATATATACCACAATAGGTCAACATTTCACTTTCTTGATTAGCTTGAATGCCACCTCCAAATGTCAAGCTTGCTTAGCCTCACATGCATGCAAGAACATTTCAAGAATAGTGAGGGAGTAGGGTGGTTTCAACAATGATAAGAAGAAGACAGCAAAATGTAACAATATTTTGCCTTTAAAGCTATCTTTATGATGCATTTTGCATTAGTTTTTGGGTGGTAATGTATAGAATTAAAGAAGAAATTCAAAGGTGTGAGTGAGGTGTGGATTTCGGTAGTGAGAGGGAGGAGAAGGAGAGAGTACAATAGAAACATTACAAAGGAGCTAAATGTGTTGGTCACATGGTGTAGGATGAGTGTTCTTTCATTAAAGACACTTGTCATGTAAATAAGAAAGACACTTGTCCTCCTTCTTTAGCTTCCAAATGTCACTAAATTTGTAAGCCATTTGTCACTTAATTCTCCAAGCCATTTGTCATTGATTTGATAGGCTTAGTCATCCTAATTTCCACATGTCAACTTGTCTTACTACTTGAAATTTTTCCTAGACTAAATGTACATATTAATCCATCAATCTTCCAATTGTGACAATTAATTCCAAATTACTAATTTTAATCCATCAAACCAAAAGACAAGACATTAATAATGCACATTCATATCATAATTATTTTAAACCTTTCATACCCTAAAATATGTCAATTGAGTGCACATACCATTTTTCCAATGTTTTTCGAAATCATAAATCATATGTGTATGCTATTATTATGCATATGAATGAAATCATGTTCTAAATGTACCAAATACATTCTAAGATCATGCAACTTATAAGGCTCAGTAATCTAATATTTTAATCCTTCGGTATGGAAATCGGTTATTACAGATTTATCTTATGCAAGTTATTAATAAAAGGAGCAAGTTCGCTTTCCCGAGAACTCCTTCCTTGTATAAACCAAATAAGAACAACAGTGAAAAAATAAAAAAAATTACTAAAACAACTCAATGAAATAACACAAAAAATGTATGCATGAACAAACAAAACAATCAACAACACAACAATCAAAATTAAATTAAGTGAAAACACTAAACACTTCCCTGGCAATTGTGCCAAAACTTGTTGTGCTTAAAATAAGTTATAAAAATACATAGGCTATCCCATTTGTAAAAATACATAGGCTATCCCATGGAGGTGACATTGGTCCACTCAAATTAACCTTGAGAAAAATAAAACATATACAATCTTAAACATTCTATCCTGATTTGTTGAGTGAAGACTTTAAACAAAATCACAAAATCAAATTGAGAATTAAACTAATTTAACTAGAAACAAAAACGAATGAATAACTCGAATTGGGAAACTCCTGAGAATTAATTTCACTAATTTAATCTCCTATACATGACTACGGAGAAATGATTGGGTGGTCATCTTACTAAAATTAATAGTTGGGTTCTAAGATCAACTCGAATAACAAACTAAGTCTAACTTTCGTATTTGACAAGTTATCATTCGAATTAATTATGAAAACCCGACTACTAATTACCACTGAAGTTAATATATTTCTAGTTCTTCTCTTAAGAATCTATAGGTTCTCATTCCTTATTAAACTTCTTCTGTTGATCCTTCGTTTAATGCCAAAATGATGCAACGTTTGGTCATGCTATTACATCCATTCAGTTAAAAAACTATAGCAACATAAGACAGTAACATAGTCCCTCAATCATGCATATTTAACTAAAATATCTACATTAATCCTCAAGAAAAAGAGATTAGCCCATTAAGGAAATAACAAGATTCTTCATATTCAAATACTTCAATCCCATCTTTATCAGTATAAGAGAAGTATTAAAGCAACAAACCAAATAAATAACTAGAATGAACTATCAAAAGCTAACATAGTATGAGTCTATCAACTAACAGAGGAGTAAGTTTGGAAAAAAAAAGAAATAATAAACAGAATGGGCAAACAAGTGTTCGGATGAGGGAGTTGCAGTGATCTCTCGCCACTCTCAAGCATTCTGCATTGGCTCTCGCCTTCTGCTTCTATTTAGTTCTCACCCAAACGCTCAATTGCTCACACTGCTTCTACCTCTCTTTTGTACTTCTTCTTGGTAGGTACTTAATTGATTATGAAATTATCGCACAACACTTAGCAATTATTGACACGAAACTGCTTAAGATACTCAATTTAATTCATATGTGATTTTAGGAACAATTTGAAAACAAAGAAATTAAAGTGGGTTGAAAGTATGACAATTGGACCATCTTTTCGAAGGCTAATGCTCACTTATCTTCATAAAGCAAGAAGAAGACATGAAAATGTCAAGAAAGGAGATATATGTTGAAAATACAAAGAAGATGAAGGCATGAGATGGGACAGCCCCATGCACGTGAATTTAATGATGACCAATACGATACTGCATAAGCTAGCAGCTAGAAGAGAAGCAAAACGACAGTGAAGCATAAAGAAAACACACAGCTCCAAGATGTCTAACATTTGCGTGAAAAAAATAGACCATGTTTGTGTTTCACGTAGAAAACTGCATTAAATGTAGACGAGGAATGTGTTTCAAGAGCAGATGTTTGCAAGGGTTTTAGATGTGAATAATAGCTTGGAGCAATGTTTATTTTTCACTTCACATGAATAGTAGCTAAAAAATATAACAGAAGAGAGTAGCGTGAAATAGAGAGAGCTTGTGACAGAGAAACAAAAGGAGGCGCAGTGAGAGGAGCAACTATGGGTCTTCGGTAGGGATATAAATTGAGGTTGAAGCATTTTTCTGGGAGAGACCCATGAAGCACTAGACAAACCAACGTCGATTCGGAGGTGACGCCGACGTCGACGACACGAGTTAAGTATATTTCATATTTTTGTTGTTTCTTTCTCTCCAATTAAATTGATTGTGTTATCCTAGGCATATGGATTTGGGTTATGTATGGATAATCAGATTGTCGTTATTGTTCAGTTATTTGTGATAAACATATTGGGTATTATGAAAGGATGATTTTAATGCATTCATTGAATTGTTTATCTGCAAACCCATTGATAAAATTTTGATATAATCTATAATTGTTGTGTTGAAATTCATATGTAGCGACTAATGATTTGTAATTATTAGGGATAACATGACCTAGGTTAAATGACGAATCGTATGTGGTTGTTGCCTTGATTAATCGATTTTCCTAATTCTTAATGCTACTGCCTAATTAAATCTAAAGATCATATTCTAGGTTATTCGGTGGTTAGGTTTAATTAATGATCATATCTTAATTAAACAAAACCTAAAGGAAAACTCAGGTTAATTGTTAACCCACGATTAATAGTTGCTAGGAGAGGTTTAAGAACAACAAATCAAGGAAATATACTTAATTAGGGTGTAGGTCAAGATTGAACCAAAAAATCGGGTCCCTACTAAATTCCCCATTTTTATCATTTTTTGTATGTTTTATTTAATTTGTTTTTGTAGTCTCTTCTCTCTCTATCTGTTTTTGTCCTCCGAATGAGTCTCTATGGTGTGAATGTGTCCCACAGACTCTCTCGATTCAGCTCCCATTCTTCTTCTCACTCCTTTTTTATTTATAGCATGAGTCTAGGTTTAGGGTTGTAGGGTTCTTATGTCATCAACCTATATGCATCATACTTAAGTGAGTGCAAAGGAGCAGTTACGGGGGTGGCTATGTTTGTCACCCTCATGAGGGCATTTGTCATGGTGGTGACAAGTTAAGTCACCACTGTAATTAACACTTGTTTGTCACCCTTATGAGAGCATTTGTCACGGTGGTGACAAGTTAAGTCACCACTGTAACTAACACTTGTCACGGTGGTGACAAGGTTAGTCACCATCGTGCCGTGACTAAGACTTTAGTCACCACTTTTTTAATGCAAAATTTATATTACCTTTCATTTGTCATAGAAAAATCACAAAACATTCCCTTCAACCTTCATGCAATATTCATGACCATTTTCACTCAATTCATCTCACATTTGGACTAAAAATGTAAGAATTTGTAACCAAAATCAAGATATGAATACAAGCAAAATCAATAGAAATTACACACAACATCAATCGATGATCTAATGTCCCTACAAATATTGCACACTTCATTTCCAACTATAACTTAGATGATAAGAAGCTAGATAGCTATCAATATCGCCATAACTTTAGATATTTCACAAATAGATCCTATAGAGAACTCTTGAGGGAGAGAGGGAAAAGGAAGAGTTAATGCAGACTAGTTTGGAGCTATAATTTACTACCTAAACTATCATTTTTAATATGGCTTATTGTCAAGAATAGTATAGCCATTTTAGATAGACGTAATTATCTCAATTTGTCTAGGGTTAATTGATTTCATCTTAAGAAAGAGTAATCATTATCTTAGGAAATCTAGGATCAAATATGTAATTGGATCAATAAGATTAAAGGAAATAAAATAAGGAAAGAATAAGTTAGTGATAGGTTGTCGTTAGCCTACAAATTTAATCCCCTACTTAAGTTGATTTGTAGTACAGTGAAGCAAGGGTATCGTCCCACAGAGATCAAAACACAAGGAAGATTTTTTTACTTTAAAGCAAAGTATGCATGAATGTTATGCTTGAACAAATACTAGATTACGTGGAACAATAGGACAAGATTCGAGGATTTGTTTGCTTGTGTTAAAAGTAAACAAGAAAGGAAAGAAGAAGACGTGATTTAAGTTCAGAAAATTAAAATAAAGCCAAAAGTTTTTAAGAGAGAAATTGCTAGGAATTGTTGAGTGAAAAGTTCAGATTAATTAAAAACCAACTGCAAAGGTTTTCACTAAATCTTTAAGTTGTTTTTAATCATTGAAAATGAATTATTTCTAAGATTGGAAAATTAGGGTTCGTCAAGCAAAGATAGATGCATTCAAAACATACATGACATGCAAAATCTTCTTGTTAATTCATTAATCCAAAACTAGCATGAACAACACAATAACAAGAGCATTAAGATCAAAATCAAGTCTACCAAACCTCAGTTAATTTTCAAGAAAGCTAGCATGCATAAAATTAACCTATGTCTTGATCTAACTAATTAAAACCTACATACAAGATTCAATTTTAATTAGTTGTTACTACTTCACCTAATCAATTTATTGTCCAACAATTAAATTAATCAGACAACATACAAATTATTCATGCAAAATTTGAATTCATTACTTTAAATCCACATGCATAATTCGACAATCATGTCCAGATCAAGAGCGCAAATTTCCAATCATAGATTCATCAATTATACACACATGCTTCTCATAAAAACAACCATGAATTTAGCTAATAGCCTCAACAATTGGAAAAGAGAATTTAGTTCATGATTTT
>JAOSBL010000004.1:18500428-18511212 GCA_027568915.1 Erythroxylum roraimae | reverse complement strand
GTTGTGTGTGCTTTCTTGTGGTGCAGGTTGCTGTGGTGTGAGTTGAAGCACTGTTAGAGCTATTGGTCTCTAACAAAAATCTTTAAGTCGAAGCCTATACTGATGCTAATTGGGTAGGGAGTGCAACTGATAGAAGATCAATTTCAGGTTATTGCAAATTTGTTGTTGGTAACTTGGTAACTTGGCGGAGTAAGAAACAAAGTGTTGTTGCAAGAAGCAGTGCCAAAGTTGAGTTTCATTCAATGGCACATGGAATTTGTGAAGCTTTATGGATTAAAAGGATACTGGAGGAACTGCAAATTCCTATTTCAATTCCTATGAAAGTGTATTGTGATAACAAAGCTACAATTTCAATTGCTCACAATCCTGTTCTTCATGATAGAACAAAACATGTTGAGGTTGACAAGCATCTCATCAAGGAGAAGATTGAAAAAGGATTAATTTGTGTTCCCTATATTCCAACATCACAACAGGTAGCTGATATTCTCTCAAAGGGATTACACAAGAGGCGGTTTAAGCTTCTGGTTACCAGCTGGATATCTCCTAGATATTATTGACTCCTAAAAGTTAGCAAATCATATCAGTTAGGATATAATATACAGATATTAGGATATTATGTACAGATATTAGTTTCCTAGAATAGCCCTCTTTATTTCTATATATACTTGTACCTATGTATTGACCTAGTAAGATATTGAGAATAATACACATCTGTTCAGAATTTCTGCAATGTGGCTGTGTGCAACATGACAAGTTGAAAACATTATGAAAGCTTGAGCATTTGCAATATATCGCAGTGCTGATTTTGGTCATTGATTTCAAATTGTTATGTAATATACAAATCCTAGAGCACAAGTCAATTTATGCAATGTATGCAGTTACTTGCTGTCACTCCCTGAGATATTTCAATATCAGATAGAAGCCAAGAAATTGTATTTTTTCATGGACCTAAGCAATGCCATCATTTCATATGGTATATAATTTGGCAATTCTAGTTCCTTGTTAACTTTTTTCTGATAGAATAAATGCCTCACAAAATTACAGAGTCCTGTTATTTCTACTCCAAAACCATGGTGGTAGATCTTTATTTTAGCATTAGTTTGTTTTCTTTGGCCTGTAATCATTGTATGGGATTGGTATTTAGTATTGTATGGGATTGGCATTTAGTATATTTTGTCTATAACGTTTTGTTTCATGTAGGATTAGTGCTTGATTAGATTTGGTGTCTTGAATTTTGTATCTAAATCTGATATTTTTACTTTTCAGCTGTGAAACATAAAAGATTCTCCCTTTTTAGAGTCTTGTAAGATATGGTACCTGGTGTTTGTGAAAAATCCCCGCAGAGCTAGTTTATACATCAGTTATGTTCTAACATCTTTTATTTTTTCCTTTTAGGCTTACCAACTTTTGGCACAAAACTTGCTGCCTTTGGCATGTATCGGTACTTATCCACCAGGTATCTTCAACTACTCTGTCTATACTTCCTTTTCTGTGGTTGTGTTACTTCTCACCATTGGCCGCAAGTTTGAATACTGTAAAACTGAAGCAATGTTCATGCTTGGGAATTGCTTTCATTTGAGAGAGACAGTGATTGTTGCTGCTGGTGTGTAACAGTTTCTAATCTGCGTGAACATGTTAGTGAAGACGGACAATTTATTTGCTGGTTATTAGAGAATAATTGGCTAAAATAGTGAATAAGAAGCCTTCAAAAGTTAGAAGTAAGAATTCCATTTATTTAAAATTCAAATCCAAACTGTTCCAAAAAAACCACTGAAACTATCTCTTGGACTTCCTTTCCTTCCACCCACCTCCATCCTTTTCCCATTGTTTTGCCTCCGTTAAAGCAAATATATGAAATTCCACATCATAAGGAAGATTTAGTGGTGCTAGTTTTTATCTTTCTCCATCATTTACAACTATGATATTTTGATCTCCATTAACACCTATATTATTAAATCCAACCTTTCTTAAAACTGATTCGATTGCCCTTTTTGCTTTTTAATAACCTTTCTAGTTCAATGAAGTGAATAATCATGATAATGTCATTACCTAACTTGAATCCAATCACAACTATCTTAAGTAATCATACAACCATACCTCTTTTGTGTATGAAAAAGCTCCATATGTAGTGGGTAGAAACTTGTACCAAGAGTAATGTAACTTTGGTGGAGATTGGAAGAACTTAGATAGACAAGCACACTAGACAAAGGAAAGAACAGCACATTAGATATACCGAATTTTTTTAATCAACAAGATTTACCCCATAAGAGGGATTAAAATTATTGGGAAAAAATTTGAGGAAGGAAATAGAGGAAAGAAAATGGAGTCTACTTGCTGTAGTACAAATAGAAGAATTATTAACTAATAGCTAAAAATCACAAAATTAAGAAATATGGTTGATATTAGGCTGCTAGAATATCAACTTTCAAGGTTGAATTTTGGCTGGGAATGCTGAAATTTCAAGTTTTGTATAGCTGGTATTTTAAGGTTTGATTGCTGAAAATTTAGGCTTAAGATTTCAAGGTTTAATATGATGGAAGTTAGGATTTTGGTTGCTGGAATTTTATTGTGAGCACAAAGAATGGAAGGTCAAAAACTAGGAATCACTTCTAGGGTCTAAGAATCACTTTTAGAAAAAAGCATCATACTTTCTAGTTAAAAAATCAAGTTTGTAGAAAATTTTCATATTGCTTATTATTATTATTAAAGGGCTAAGTACACACATTTTGAAAACAGCCTCTCTACTAGTTAGGGGTAAAAGGGTAAGGCTGCATAGTACTAAACCTCTCCAGACCTTACGTATTAACAAGATTTATACTAGGTGTTATTGTTGTTGTGAGTACACACATATATAGAATTCTTGGAACTCTTATTCTAGTAGGAAAAAGTTCTTAACAAATTTAAATCATATTCTAATAAAAGTTCTATAAGTCCTAAACAACTAAGATAATATATGTAAAATAAAATAGCATATTTTAACTTACTACTATTTCCTATCTAATAAGGAATCCTAACATAATCTAAATTTCAGCCCTTATCTTTGGTTGTTAGCTCAATTCTCAATCTTTGTCCAACCAAATTAAGGCTTGTGGTTGACTAATTTTTTCTCGTTTATTTCTTCTAAATACTTTTAAGTTTGTTTACTTCAATTCTCCCTGGCTTGTTTGAAGTCGTCCTCAATGTAAAATGTGACAAATACTGTTCATATAAGTTTGGGCTCAACTTTTGAAATTCTGATTCTAGAATCCAAGGACTATCAAAAATTAGTTTTCTTTTCTACTTGACAAGAAATTGTCGATATCCTCCATGTCTTGTGCCTATAATAAAATTTTTTATCAAGAACATCCTCTATTTTCTCTTTAAGATAAGTAGTGGCTAGAAGTCTTACAGTTGCAGTAGGGGATTGCTTATTTTGTCCATGATAAATAGTTAAGTCCACAACATTAAAGATAAAGACTTGTTCTCATTGTCACTTGGTAATTCCAAAACATAAGCATTGACACTTATCTTCTTGATGATCTTGTAAGGTCTAGCATTGCCTGAATGAAGTTTCTTATATTTTTCTTTTTGAAAATGATTTGGACGGATCCTAACCATCACCATATCCCCTTGATTGAATTCCACCAATTGACGATGTTGATCAACATGTTCTTTATAGGACAAATTGTTGGTTATTATCTTTTGTTGTATCTCATCAAATATATCTCTCATGTGTTGTGTAAAACCTTTAGTTTCAACACTAACTCGTGTTTAGATCAATAAGCTTTCTTAGTTGAACTCTTGAGTCAAAAAGGCTCTTATCAGTAGACCTATTTATAGAATAGTTGTATGCAAATTCTGCCATAGGAAGAATTAGGTCCTAATTTTTCACATTATCTCCAACCAAACATATTAACAAGTCTCTCAAGCTTCTATCCACCACCTCCATCTGTCCATCAGTTTGGGGATGGAAGGAACATAAAAATTTAAAGCTTAGTGTTCAATGTTTTTCATAGAATTCTCCAAAAATAACTCATAAACTTCACATCACGATATTAGACAATGGTTATAGGTAATCCATCAAGACATACAACATCTTTAAAGAATAGTTTAGCAATGTAGACAGCATCACAAGTCTTGACCAATATATTTGCAAATGGTTTCATAACGAAATCACATGGCTTCTCTACTTGTCTCTTCAACTCTTCATTCTCAATAGGATTCAAGCAATAGGTTGGAAGATTTGGGAGAGTAGATCCAAGTACAAAGTCAATAGCATGTTAAATATCTCGTAAAGGAGGTAAATCATCCGGTGTAAGGTCTGAGAAATCAGCTAACAATTTTCCCACTTCTTTTGGTAAGATGAAGAGTGTTTCATGGGCTGTTTTTGTTCCTTTCTTCACTAGCATTGCAAACACAATTCCATTTCCTTGCTGATAGCTTCGAATTCTTTCTCTTAAGGATATTAAGAGACTTTTTCTTGTAATTTATGACTGTCTTGTTACTTCCTCTTTGTTTTTCTACCTTGTCCACCTTCATAGGCTTCAAAATTATCTTCTTTCCATGAAATATAAAATGATAGGTGCTAGCTTTTTCGAAGTGCTAAACATCTCAATTACAAAGCCATAGTCTTCCAAGTAAAATGTGAGATACTTTCATAGGAATGACATCACACCAAATAGTCCTTGTATATTCTTAATCGGGAAGACATCAAGCACCTTCGAGCAACTGGTATGGTACTATTATCTACTCAAACAACTTTGTAGAGATTTGGATGTTTCTCTACGTGTAAATGCAATCGCTTTACGATGTTCTTCAATACAACATTCATACTACTACATCAATGATAAGCTTGTACTTTATCTTTGCATCTAACTTGAGTAAAGAAAATAGCAGTACGAAGCCATTATTCTTGTTCTTCTGCTTTATGGGTTTTAAGCATGTGTCTCACTACATTAAGATTTGTAGGATTAGCTAGTTCATCATTAGAGTCTCCTTCCAACTCCTCTCTAGCTTCGTTCTCACACATGTATTCATCAGATTCTTCCTCTTCTTCTTCTCCCCCCATCATATGCAAACTTCTATTAAGGCCTTCATAAGCAAAGTGGCCCCTCCCATTGCATCAGAAGCTTCTTGTCACTGCTGCCTTCTTTTGTCCCAATTTCAGCTATGACTTTGCCTTCAAGTTCAGTTCCCTGAGAAGTTCTGCAATTGTTTTATGGTGCAGATTTTGATGCATTGGGTGCTGGTCTAAAGTTTTGCACTATCTTAGTTCTCTTCATGCCGAACACCCCAGCTCGACTTTGAAACATTTTAGTTACTTGTTGTCCTAAGTATTGTTTCACTCTTAAAGCCAAGTAATATGATCTTCAAGGCTGTAAATCCTTTTCATTATTAGCTCCTTGTAAATTTCTGCCCTTAAGCTATTTTTGTTGTGAGATATAAGTTGTTGTTCTGACTCCATCCCTTCACATTGAATAAAAAGTTCATCAAATATTTTCGTGTACTTAGTTATGAACATAATCTCTTGTCTAAGGGTTGTGAGTTGATCTGGAGATCTTCCTGATAATGAAATGGTAAGTATTTTTCCAATAACTTCAGTTTCATATCTTCCCAATCAACAATTGATGTTTGGCTTTTTTTTTTAAGTTTATCCTAACCAATCTCCACTAGATTTTAGTGTCTAACTAGCTTTATCTTTACGAATCAAACTTTTCGATCTTTTGACATGTGGTACCAGTCAAAGAAATCTAATTGCAACTCTCTAGTCTAAGAACAGGTGTGGATCTATCTTTCCTGCAAAATTAGGGGCTTCAACACGAATTTTCTTACTAATGTCATCAAGTTTGTTGTGTGTTTCAACTCTATCGTTGCCTCTAAAGGCTCGCATGCACTCTCCATGTGCTGCTGGTTGATTTCTTTGTTTTAGGTCTCTCGTAGGCGTTGATTTGCTAAACTCATTTGTTGTTGATTAGTGTTAGCTTCTTCGTCTTGGATTTCACTTTCTCCACCCTCACCATCAAGTATAGATTGGTCAGTAAGGTCCAATTTTTTTATCTCACTCTTGGTCGTTGAATATTCATCCATGTGCCCTTCCACTACGTGTCACCATTGTGAACCAAAGCTCTGATACCAAATTTATGTAGGACAAATAGAAGAATTATTAACTAGTAGCTAAAAATCACAAAATTAAGAAATATGACTAATATCATGCTGCTAGAATATCGAGTTTCAAGGTTAGATTTTAATAAACAGTTGAAATTTTAGATTTTATATAGCTGAAATCTTAAGATTTGATTGCTGAAAATTTAGACTTAAGATTTCAGGGTTTAATATGATGGAAGGTAAGATTTTGGTTGCTCGAATTTTGTGGTGAACACAAAGAATGAAATGTAAGAAATTAGGAATAACTCCTAGAGTCAGAATTACTATTAGAAGAAAGTATCACACCTTCTAGTTGAAAATTCAAGTTTGTAGAAAATTTCTAGATTGCTTGTTATTATTGAAGGGCTGAGTACACATATATATAGAGTTCTTAGAACCCTTATTCTAGTAGGAAAAGGTTCCTACCAATTTTAAATCTTATTCTAATAAAAAATCTGTAAGTCCTAAACAAGTAGGATGACATATATAAAATAGAATAACATTTTTAACTTATTACTGCTTCCCATTTAATAAGGAATCCTAACATAATCTAAATTTCAGCCCTTATCTTTTGTTGTTGACTCAATTTTCACTCTTCATCCCACCAAATTAAGTTTTGTAGTTAGACTAATTTTTCCTCTTTTATTTCTTCTATATACTTTAAGTTCTTTTGCATAACTACAATATGCTATTTTGGCATTCAACGACTCAAATAAGCACACATTTGAAGATGAGAAGGGAAAAGAGGGAGGAAGAAAAGGAAGGCAGTTAGAACTTTTCATTTCCTTTATGTTGATTGATGATAAGGGTGGACAATCTGCAAGTAGTGGTATGAGTGTAGACGATACAGGTTGTATACAACTACTTGATAGGGTTATTTCAAATTTCAGTTGCTTTTCTCAAATGAATTAGTTTCTTATCTTCTTAAACAGATATCAGATATATCATTCTCTATGATAAAACCTTAATAGATATCCTCTTTCATTACCCTTTAATCCTTATGGGTCTATTAAATTAGATGATTTTCTACAAAAGGCATAGGACTTGAACCTATTGGGACTTCGAAAAATGTTAAAAGTTACCAGAAGTTGGTCTTTTTGATTGCAAAATGTTGATTACTAAGATATTGCTGGAAAATTTGCCTGCCCTTTTTTGCTTTGGAGTTTGTGGTCTAAAAAACATGTTGAGTAATTCTTGTAATGTCTTGGATAAGTGGCATTCTGACAGCACTATATCACACATCCCCTGTAAAGAGAATTTCCCAACTAAGATGTAGAAAAGTAACTGATGATGCATAATTGATTTAAATTAAATTTAGGAAGGTTTCTTGTACCTGTCTGGCAGTAGTCCTTTAATGACACACTAAAAAGTTGATAAACCTTTGAAGGCATGTCCAAGTCAGGTTCATGCATACTCTTTTATCTATTTTGTACCCCTGGTTGAACCTATTTATTGATTTATTGAGGCTAAATTGTTTTTACTGTATGTCTATTATGCTCCATGCTTTTCTACTAATTAGGAATACAATTGCGTATTTCTGGATTTTTTCACCTCACATCTTAGCAGGATTTTTATTAGGACGACGTTGTTTGATTATGCCCATCTTAACTTCTTGACCAATTTTCCATTTTACGAGTGCATTCATAGATGCATTGAATTGGCCAATACATCACAGCCTACTCTTCCTTATTTTATTTCCAATAGCTGCTGATTATGTTAAATTTTGCATTTGATGTTTGCCCTTTAATTAACCCATTCAACTCGGCCTCATTATTTAGCAAGACTAATGTACATCTCCTGTCAGCAAGACTAATGTAAATTATAGCTATTAATTTGAATCTGGAACATATTGACAGAATTCTTTCTAGTTAGGCCTTAGTAGTCTCGATTTCCATATGCTAGCACTTTTAGTGCGTATGCAACTACAAATTATTAAGTATTCATCTCATTTTTGTGTTTCCAAACAGCCGAATTAAATTCAATTCTATTCAGCTGTTTCCAAACAGCCTCTTAGTATCAAAACCATTCTGATATTTTGAAACACCATGGTCACCTATCACCTTATCAATGTCTCTTTCTTGCAGTGAGTACAGCAGCTTTTAACGAGGTTCACTTTTCAGTTATTTTGAGGCATAGCATTCTGGATAATACTTTTGCAAGAGTTGTGGAAATTGCTTATCCAAACATTCAATTACTTGGTTAGTCACTCATTATAAACGTTGCTGTTAAAGCAGTTACATCCTCTTTACAGTTTGAGTAGTGTAAGTTCTATTCTCTTCTGATTCAAGAAAAAAAGGGTTTTTAATTAAATCAGTTAATCCTCCAACTAAGTTTTATTTTTATTTAAACATCTATGATTTAGAATTGGGAAGATTTGAATCAATGTTATGAATACGTTACCAGCTATAGTACTGGATTAGGTTCTAGTACGGTACTATATTTGTTTCGGTCAATATTAGGTATTATTTCAGACAATTTTTTAAATTTATAAAATTGTCCTTGAATTTTTTTAAAATTTGCAAAATAATCAATTAGTATATTATATTGTATATTTTATAATTTTACATAAACTATATCTCTAAAAATCATAATAAAAAATTAAAATAACAATAATTTATTTATTTTTATTAATATTAATTTTCAAATATTTCACTTATAAATAATAATCACAATTAATATAAAAAAATTATTTTAATATTTTGTTGAAATGATATTAAAATCTTATTAAATAAAGTTAAATATATAAATGTATTCTTTCATACTTTGTGGCTATAGTTATAATTTATTTATTTTGGCTCTCAAACATTAAGAAAGTGTTTGATATTTTAGTATCAAAGAATTTAAACTTTTGTATTGAATAATTACTTAACAAATATTGTGAACCAAAAATATTATATTTGTTCTTATTCATCTACTGCCGGGTTATACTAATTATATTTAAATAAATGTAAAGAGATTTATTTAATTAAAAGATACTAACATTAGTGAAAATTTTATAATATTATATTTTTTTGTTAAATGTTGTTAAGCTGATAATTATTCACATTAAAATAATAAAATCTATTTTAATAATAAAGTAAAAATATTATTTCCTTAAAACCCACGTGCTTGTATGAATTTTTTCGTTCCACTTCCTCTCTTGCCCATTTGTTTTTACACGCAAAAGTCAAAACTCACCTGCTTTTTTTTTTTTTCATTCTATTTCCTCTCCTTTATTTTCAAAACTTGTTACGCATATAACTCACCTGCTTGTTTTTACTTTTTTCTTTCCATTTTACTTCCTCTCCTTACCCATTTGCGAAAACTTATTTCCTGGTGAGTTAAAACAAGACACAAGATGGGAGGCAGGTGGTTCTGACGGCAAAAGGAGAAGCCATGGCTGTAGCCTCTCCTCCACAGCAACTTAGAGAGATGAGAAAGAGAGAGTAGTCGATTTTGGGTGGAGAGATAAATAGTGGTCAGCAGAGAAGATGCGCGGAGTGGAGGGGAGGTTAAATTTTTATTTTTTCTGTTTTTTAAAATTTACGGAATTAATTGATATTTTAAATACTGATCGACAAATCAATTAAAAACTATGAACAAAGTTTCGTAAATTCGTATAACTGATTTAAATGGAGTCCATAATAAGAGGTAAACTCAACTCAAGAATGAGCAGGTGCCGTACCACAGCTTTGGAGGTCAACTCAAGAATGATGAGATATTAGTATCACAAGTTAATATTACGGCGTTTTATTTTATCTTATAAATTTTAGTCATTTATTTATATAAATTTTGCGTTTATTTATATGAAACTTATACGAAAATTTATATAAACGAATGGTTGAAATTTATGAGACAAAATAAGATACTATAATATTAAATAGAAGATTCAAACACTTACCACAACTTTGGTTTTCATTGCAAAAAGGTTATTATTTTAATAGCGTTTTTTTTTTTAATTTATTAAAGATGGCAACCGGCCTGGCTAAAGTTTAGGCTGCTTAGGCTTTGTTCAACCACTCTTATGAATAAATAAAAAAAACCTCATTTTTATTCTTTAATTTAAAAGATTAATTAAGCTGATTCAAATTCAGATAACCCTACTATCCCGAGTTTGATTGGGGCTAGGCCTAGGGCCTCAGCGGCTGGCGGTTTAATACCATTTCTCCATAAATAACCTAACCTAAGCTTCAATGTTTTAGTTAGGCGGGACAAATTAAATGCGGCATTCGCATTTACCGCCAGACTTTTGCTGCAAACGGAGCTACTTCCCGCCATCTTCATTTCCCCAATTCAAATCCCACTTTCACCACCACCGCCTTTGTGCTGCTAAATTGAAAGCAAGCAAAGCCTTCTTGTAAAAAAATCCTGAAAATGGACTCCCAATTTCAAGCTTTGCCTCCTCTCAAAAGATTCAGCCTCTTGCAAAAGCACCAGCATCACCAGCCCGTGGAAGATGGCCAAGAAAATCTACATATGACATTGCAGCTTCCGACCAAGAAACGAAAGGAATCTAGGAGCCAAGCGTTTCCTGACTCGACCACCATTTCCACTGCCTACTGTTTGCCGGCCAAGAAACGAGTGTGGGCGTTGCAGTCCGATTTGGTCTCCGGTAAGCCCCTTTTGCCTTTGGATCTCAATGTTGAATATAAACCATGTTTTGATGAAGAACAGAAGGGTGT